>JBAMCP010000426.1:16204-54318 GCA_037075105.1 Lissocephala sabroskyi | reverse complement strand
CGCAAGTATGCAACTTATGTAACCACAATTTAATATTTTGACCAGGCCAAGAAGGCGAAGAAACTCCCGCCCGCTCCCGTGGAAATTGGGCAATATTTGCATATTTTTGCCAGCAGCCGAGCGGGGCAACAAGCTGCCTCTGCCCCTGGGCTGGTGTCCTTTTGTTGGCCTTTTTTTTTTTGGAAACAGTCGCCCTTTTTGGGTTGAGTTGGCTTATTTCGTTTCGTTTCGTTTGTTTGGCCAGCCAGTTGGACCGACCGACCGGCCGACCAAGCGAATCAAATGGAGAACCAGCGCACCAACCGTCACCAAACCTCACCGCCTCCCCCATTGCCTCCTGCCCACTGACCATTTCAGCTGTCTGCTGGGCCGTTATGGCCATGTCCCTTGTGGTTTGGCCATTTTTTTTTTTTTTTGCGGGCCCCGTTGACATCAGCGCCTTCCGTCAGAGAGCGACCGACCGACAGGGCAACCCGGCCTGCCGCCTCCCCTTTGACTTCCTTATTATTCTTGTCACTAAGCCGCCCCTTTAAATTCGCAATGAATGCCAAACAGTTAAATGTTTCATTGTTGTTGCTGTTGCTGTGGCTGTCGCCGTGCCCGCCATGCGTTTCATTTCAGAGCAACAGCACCAGCAACGGCAACGCCAACGGAAATGGAAGTGCAACAGCGACAAACGACAAGCCCAGTCAGTGGAAGCAGGACTCTCTTCACCGAATAGAAAATACTCTGCCCTTATCAGCTGCATCTTTTAATTCGTTCCACCCTCGCCCACACGGCGCACGCTTCGTTTGCGATTCGAATCCCTAAGGATAACTCCTGTTGCGGTGAATTACGAGATATTGGCTGGAAGTGAGAATGATTGATAGTGAATTGTCCTCAAGCTGCTTATCTAATTTAGTGAGTTTAACTTCTATCATATTCTTTCCCATACAGATAACATCGGGAAGGACGCACCGAAGGGATGGAAAATAAATTGCCTATTTCTGAACGGCTGTTATTATTTTAATTTGCAGATATGATGAGTTCATGGACGAGTTGCTGAAAGAACTCTGACAGAAATTAGGCAGAAATCTCCACATCTAAATGAGGAGTTCAAAGAAGAGACAGGGAGGCGATAGGCCCTGCCAGACTATTCGGGGCCGTGCAGAGTACAACAAAAAGAAAGGAAAGAATGAAAGGCAAACCAAACGAGGACACAACAAACGCACAATTGACCGCAGAGGCGGGCCACGCCCATTGCGGACCCCTAGGCGAAGAATCTAACACGGATCTGCCGGGGAGGGATGTGTTGTTCCCGCTCGGGCCACTTTCGCGGTCTTATTGACCTTTTTTTAGAGAGTGCGGGTGGGGGCAACCGAAATGTCCTTTCATTTTGCGGTTTTCTGCTTTCTGTTATTCTTCCAGAGCCGCCTTGGCGCTGGCATCCCCGCTGACACTAATGGAGCTTAAAAAGTTGTCAAAGCATCGCTGGATTTATATTTTAATTTCGAACTGTAAAATGAAAGAAAGCAAAAAAAAATGCCAGCCATTTTGGAAACCCCGCGCGCTAAGTCAACCAAATGAACCCTTTTTATTTCCGTGGCGAAGAAGATTGCCCTTTTCGGTTGAGGGCATTTGATTTGACTGACATTAACCCCCTGACGGCCCAAACGACCCGAAGTCGGTAATTTAATTAAACACAACCGACTGCAGAGCGCGGCAAATGAGCCGCCACACCGCGAGACAGTTCGATAATCCATCGGCTTTAATGGGTTAAAGCTGGCCAGCAATCAAAGCCGCCACAAATCAGACGCCAATCGTCAAAAAGGCTGCCCGGCCACGCCCCCAGCCCAGCTCGGCATTTATTACCATATGCTTACAGTGTTGCTGCTGTTGTCGTCGTTGTTGCTGCTGCTGCCGGGCCATGTTGCTGCTGTTGGTGGCGGCCAGCTCCTACAGCGGGCCAATTTGAGCTGTCATAAAAATTGTACTACAACAACGGCCACAATGCAAACAATGCCAGCGCGATGACGGCTCCACCAACGGCAACGGCAACAGCAACGCCAATGACAACAACATCAGCAACAAGAGAGGCAGCAACAACAGCAACAATGACCACTACAAACTACACAACTACGAGTACATTTGGCAATTGTGCAAACAAATTGCTGTTGCACTTTACTTTTATTTTTACGAGGGCCTCCCTCTCGCCTCCCCTCTTCGTGCTGTCCTCGCCACGCCCCGTTTCGACGCCCGCCCTCAGTGAGTGCAAGTTTTTCGGACCTCCGATGTCAGGCGGCTGGCTCGCTGTTCGCCTTCTAGCCCAATTTGCATTTTACTATCGCTGCAGGTTTTATAGTGGTGGCACCACCCGCCACCCCCGCCCCCAGCCTGGTTCTTTTGATGCCTCACTTTTGTGTTTGGTTTTATTGGAGGACCGCAATTTTCTTCCGCTTCGTGCAATTTCTTGCAATAAAGTTTACTTAACATTCCGCCTTCTTTCTTTTTCTACTGCGAGCGTCCGTGTGAAGCTGCTACATTGGATTCCTGTCAGCGGGACAGATGGACGGACCGACCACTCGACTTTAGCCACCATGACAATGCAATAAAACCCAAGACAGAAGGCTCGAGCAAATCTTAAAGGTCGATTGGTGGTCCCCCCGGCCCCTTACGTTGGGGTGTTAACGCCAGACGCTGTCGGCCCATAAATTATACGAATTTTTGGTTTCTCACCTCGCCCTGTGCTGGATTCTTAAGATCTGGCTGATATATGTTCGCCGTACAGCCCGGGAATATGACAGGATGCATGGGAAGGTTCATGGGAAGGTGAGTAAATTAGAATTTATGTTTTGTTCTATTTAAACGATGCAAAGCCATAAACGACAACACTCGGCGATTCGCACCGAAAAGATGAACGCGGCTCGGGCCGGGGACGTGCCAAAGACGATTTACGACTGCAAACGTAAAATTGTTATAAATTTGCATGGCGCTCAGTTCGACTCGTCCTCCTGCACTCCAAGGAGCATAAGCTCTCCGGCGCCCTTTCGAAGATCAATCGCAACGGCTTGTAAGTTAATGGCACATAAAAGCACACACTTTGGCCGATGTGGCTGAGCGTCTCGGCCGGCACTTCGTCATAGCAGTGGGCCTGATTGTGGCAGCCACAAGTTGACGACGAGTGATGGTTCTGTTGGCTGTCGCATTTGCCGTGCGTGGAGCACAGGGCCAAACGGGGCGTAATTAATGCCCACAAATTTATCAAACTGCATAGGACGGGGTGTGGGGGGAGTTGGGCCTCTCCACTAAACGAGTGGCGACAAACGTGGCACTCGCCGAAGCGCCTTCGAATGGGTGAAACGTGTAACTTATTTTTAGTCACGAATACCCTTCCCCTGGCCCTCCCCCCTCCCCACGCTTAGCCTCAAAAAAAAGGAAAGTAAACAATGGCAACTTAACTGTTGCTAAGTTTCCAGATGACTTTGAGGAACGAGTGGGGGAGTGTGGGAGTGGAGGTGGTTGGACAGCCCTCCAAGGTGAAGTTTAAGTACTCTTTTCATTCCCACTGAAGGGGGTGAGTTTAGTTTAGGGTCATAGGGTGGCTCAGTGTCCTGGCAACCAGTTGTGCTTTTTTTTTTTGCTTCTTCACCCAACAAATCGAACGGAAAAAGGCGTAATTTTTATGCCGAATGTGATCAGTTGACGTTTCAGCCGTTTAACACTAGATGGCGCCAGCGCACCGATCGTCTAGTGAGTGTTGCGGCAGCTTGTCACCAGATGGCGCCAGTTGACTGACAAGGCGATCGATAATTGGCAAATGGCTGGAAACACTATTCACTTATTGTTGGCGGCTCATCGAAATTCAATTTCCTTTTAAAAGACCCACTAAAGTTTCCATCAAACGAAAGGGAACTTGGGGCAGATTCACTGCTTTTTCCCAATTAATCAAACTCCCGCAGAGGACATTTGAGGAAGACGTCTGCCTCACTTGAGGCGCCGACCCGGCAAAGTTCGTTGTCTGGCCGAGGAAAGAGTATCGCAGAGATTAATAATCGCGTGCATGTGAGCGGCAAATGACACGAGGCTTTTGGGATGCCACCTCCACTACGGCCCGGCCACTTGGTCGTTCATTGTTGGGCCCCCCCGGCCCCCAGTTAGCTGGCTCTTCGATAATCTCATCGCCTTGCCGCTTACAATTTCCTTTTGTGACCCACATGCAAAAAGGCTCTGGCGATGACGCAAATCTTAAAGCCAGCAAACTTTCCTCTTTTTTTCCAGCCAGTACAGACAGTCAGCCCGCCCGCCAGCCAGCCTGGCATTCAGAAGTAAGTTACACCCCCAGCCGCCGCCCATCGAGCCTCGTATCCGACATCTTTCGAGCGATGTTACTGCCAGATAGTCGACTGGATTAATGCTGCCATAATTCCTGTTCCTGTTGTTCGTCCTCGTCGTCGTCGTTGTTCTTGTTGTCGTTGTTGTCCTCCAAGGCCCAAAGGCTAGGCCAAGGGCAGAGGGCATTCGGGTTTTGCGGATCGGCAGGGGGCTAGGAGCGGGTGTGTCCTAGAGTGGAGTTCATTTAATATATCCGATAAAAGTATTTGCAATAAATCCTGTAAAAGCTAATGATTAATTGCTCTGTAGCTTTTAACGTCAACGCGCATCGTAGGCACGGATTGTGTCAGACGTGGCGTATGAGTAATTCGACTTTGACGCCGCACGTGGTTTACCCACACGCACGTCGAATAGTGAGGCCTTTGTTATTTGTGTGTGTGCTTCTGTCCGTGTGTGCGTGTGTGTGCTGCTCATGTTTTGCGTTATTGTCGCTTCAAGTAAAAACACAAAAAAATATTTATTTCAAATGAGTCGGTCGGTACAACTGGGACCGCCCGTCCGTCCGCCTGAAGTCGGCGATGGCGGCGATGGGCGGGCCGAACGGACCGTTTGTCTGTCCGCTGCGGAACTGGTAAACAAAATGGCAATGACTCTGCCGCTTGTTGGCTGTTGGCCGTGTTGCTGATGTGTTTTTTGTGTTGCCGGCTGGTGGGTGGCAGAAATTACAGTCGTCGTCTTTTATGTAAACTCGAATGTTGCCGGTTTTCGCTTTTTTCCTCGTCGCGGTGGCAGTTCTGCCAGCGGTGGTGGTGACAGGGGGTGGGAGACAGCATTTGCCATAAATTGTGAAAGTGTCAACGAAACGCACACCCCACCCACCCACACACACTCGCACACACACTGAAAAAGACAGCCGCACGCACGCACACAAATCGGGAAACTAAAGAAACCAAAAAAACAATGAAAATGCGAAGCACACAAACAAATCTATGGAACTTTCTGGGCAGCCCACATTTAAAGGATATAGAAATATATAGAGAAACACACACATGCACATGAACACACATGTGGTGTGAGGAAGCAACACGCACGCATATTTATTTTGAACCCACATTTCGGGTTCGCCACACACAAATTATGATTAGAAGGGAATCGATTTCCGCCTCAGAACAATGAAAGCGAAATGAAATCACACGAAAAACGAGAGTTCCCAAAGGATTCACGGAAAAAGAAGCCAGCCGGTTGCAAAACCGATAAGTCCCCCGAGAAACTTTCAGAAGATAGGAGTAAATTCGTCTCGAAGGCCAATTATAATTCCCTTTAGATAAAGTGAGAAATCGATTTCAAAGTTTAGTTTAAAGAAGATCTCCAATCTCCATTTCCCCCATTTCTTGTGATAACTTTAGATCCTTTGCACCCCATAAGAAAAGAGAATATTATGCAGGATCTTTTAGTTAATTTCCTAGGACAGATAAATAGTTCTATGATATTTCTTTCCTCTAATTGAAAGTCTGGTAGAAGAACCTTGATAAAAGGGAATCTTTCAGCCGACCTAAAATCCCCGATTTACTCTACAACGAAAAATGCAAATTCGTTTTGGGTTTGTTTTTCACAAGAAAATTGCGAAAATCGCGGCAGCATCGGCGACTTTAGAAAGTTTGTGCCTTTCAAACCCTCAAATGATTTATGATTGTAGAAAAATAAATTCCCCAAAAATATATAAAAAGTTTAATTCATATCGGCAGATTCCTATGGAAATTGGCAGGTCAGCCTTCAAAATCGACAGCCCCCACCCGCCCCACGCCAACTCGTAACTGTTACTGGAATTCTTCTCCCATCCCCAGCCCACCCGGCATACCGATGTACCGATGTACGTACGTATCGATGTACATATATGCGCGAACATATTACTACATGAATTCCTATTCCAGTTTGATATTTACGCATATTGTTCTAATCAGCGGCGAGGCTCCCCGGCGTTTGGGGGCTTTAATGACAGGCGACATTGGCCTGGTCGAGAGCGGGAGGACTTGTCGATTTTTTCCGTTTGTTTCGTTGCTGTTGCTGTTGTTGTCGTTGTATTGTTGCCTAATTTATTTCAGTAAGCGAAAGGAGCTGGAGAGCACAAGAAGGCGACGGGGTCGTTGTTACTCCTCATCAGCTCTGTTGCGTGGCATTTGTGGTTGGAAGGCGAAACCCCCGCGAACTACCCTTGCCCGGGGTGGGAGACGACGGCCAAGGACTAAGCGACCGCCACTCCAGCCCCAGCCCCAGCCCTGCTCTCATCAGCGGCCACCCACCGCCCCACGCCCACATCCACGCCCACTTTTGACACCACGCAGAGACAGTGCTGATTATTGTCACGACAAATTCCATTGCTCGAAGGCCAAACGCAGGACCGGGCTGGTGGTGGGAGGAGGCCATTAGTCAGTCTGCTGGTGCTGCTGTGCCTGCTGCCGCTGGTGGCAGAGATTTGGCCAAGCAGAGCCAGCGCATTGATGAGATTCCTGGTCGTTTGCATAAACTGCTAATCCGTTCAGACAGACCAGCCCGGGTCCCAGGGTGTTTTTTTTCTAGCCCACATCTCATAATAGATGGGCCGGGACATCATTTCTGACAGGTAGAATCGATTCCGTTGCGATATTTTATTAATTTGTGGCCTATGACCTTCCATCGACCGCTGGGGCCGCCGTCAATTGCCGGAAACCGGACAGCGAGCAGGCCAGTTGGTCCAGTCTCTCGGCAAATTGGACACATCTGCATGGATATTTTTTCCTCTGAGTTTGTTTCCCCGAGGCGGTGACGGTGGCTGCGGCGGCAGCGGCCGCGTGTCAATCTTCCAAGTCAAATGGCGGCACGCATGGCCCTAAGCGAAGTTTCCATCTGCAGACCGAAATCCCCGCACGTACAATCGCTTCCCATGTACACACAATTTGTATGCTTAACTAAGCCGCTGCCCCGCCCCCCACAGGAATAGGCACAGGCACTTCCTTGGCCGCTCCTGGTTGGGAATGGGCTATGCTCTCGGCGTGTTCTTAATGGGGCGCTGCGAAAGGTTACCTGGATGTTGAAAAACTCGTTTCGCCCACGGGCGTGACTTTTATGGCACTTGGCGTGGGCGGGGCAGAAGGACGCGGGCTGTCAGGCTGGCAAATGGATTTTGTCGCCAGTTGCCTTGAAAGTTTTTTAAAAAATTCTAAAATCCCCCGTTACACACACACACACGCACACCTCCTTGCAATTGCCAAATGAGATACACGAAGCGGCGGGAAGGCGGCGTTCTCATTTCGCTTATCAGGACTTTGATCGCTTGTGACAGTTTCCGTTGCACACTCACACACACACACAGCCGCCTTTAATTGCCCCCGGTACGCGCACTCATTTGCCTGGCAGGATCTCACGCCCTTGCCGGCGGCAGCAGGAACAGCGGATATAGAAATTCAATACTTTGATTCGTGCCACACAAACCGAAGGAAGTGCAACAAAAGTAGCCGCACAAAACACGTACCAACCGCCAATGCAATGCCAATGTCCTGGGCTTTGTTGCTGGCCAAGTTTAGCAGGATTGAAGTTTCAACGGTTTTTCTGACAATTGTCCATTATATTTAGTGGTTTCCACTTGATTGATGCCAGATGTCCAGCGCCCAACAAGAAGTGTAATTGCAGCGGTCAGCGCACGCAAGCGAAGGCCGGAAGTGTGGGAACCAAATGTCCTGGACGGTGTGTGCGCTATGGGAAAGCAGCTCCATCGATAGAGTCAGCTTAGAGGCTGTAATTACCTCGATCGGTTTAGTTGCAACATTGAAATTAAAACGTGAAATTGCTGGGAACAGCGAGGACCCCGACCCCGCGCAGGACCTGTCAATGGGCATCCGGTGCGGGCAACTAGAACTTCTACCAATTACAAGCCAAAAGACCGCAGATACTGCGCTCCTCTAGGACTTCCTTTCCGTCAGCCAGCCCAGCCAGCCGTCCCCCCCGTCGTCCTCCACCGGCCCAGCCCGCCAAGTCAAGGCGACGTGACTAAGTGGTGAAAAATGATTTTGTGGAAACGTGTGCTCGGTGGGAATACACGGACCGGAGAAGTGGAATGTGTGGCGGCAGCTTCGCCACCATCGAGAGGTCACTTGGGTAAGCTGGATGCTGCCGCCGTGCAATCGTCAAAGGATCAACATTTTTTGGTTAGCTTTCGTCGTCAGCCAGACGGCGGCCGTGGGCCCCGTCTGTCGTGGTGTCGGTTGGCTGGCAAGTAGCACTCCAAAGTGAGTCCTGCGACGCATTGTAGATACTTCATCAGTGGCAGGATGCGCGCCTTGGCGACAGCATCAAGTGTAAGTATCATGACACCCCCACCATCTATCCTTTCACATCCTCCCTACGGCCGAGTGCACTTGTGAGCGCGCCGAACGAAGGAAGCATTTGGAGTGGGGCCGCGGGGGCTGCGGGGCTGCAATGTTGCCAACTGCATGATGAGAGTGACGATGACGTCCGCAGGAAATGAATACGTGTTGAATAATTGTCGAGCGAGGAGCCCGACGCGCCAACGAGTTCACTTCTAAGACGCGTCCGGGCCAGGACTAAGGACAGCAGCGGCCCTGTCACATTATCCCAGCTGATGAGTCGGCCTGTCCTTCACCTCTCCCCATTGTAATAGGCAACCCAAAATTTGATATATGCGCTGGATATTGAGGATTTGCAAGCAACAGCATCATCAGCAGCGGCAGCAACAATGCCGCCGCCTGGCGTCCTAAGTATTTGGGCCGCCTTGAGGGAACGCCAGCTGCTGCAAATGGCACGCATCGTGTGGCACAAATGAAACTGAAAGGCCCATCGAATGGGCTCAGCCATTGAGAATTTATATTCCACATTACAACACAACCAACAACAGCAAAAGCTACAGCAACAGCAGCGACAACAACAGCAGCAGCAACAATTCGAGCTCCAGTGCTCGACGGTGGTGAGTGGCGAATGTCGTCTGGCCTTGGCATCGATATGCACGTAGGTACATTTTAGGTATAAATTTGCAATATGCGACTACGCCCAAGGTACACTCGGTCTGAGGATATGAAATATGTGGAAAATGCCACTTAACCGTTGAACCCTCCGCGCCTGTCAGCCGTCATTCGGGCCAAAGTTATGCGCTCGGTTTTATTCTCCTTTTGGGAAAGTCATTGGTTCGTCGAGTAATTAAGCAATTTAAATTCGGTTGCCTTAGAAAGCGAATGCGAATCTTGAGGGTAAAGCAATTCCCGCAAATAGGCTAATGGGATAATAAGGACAATTCGGGTTGCCTTTCTTTTGTTTTGGTTTCAATTTATAAAGTTTTCTATTGAAGGTTTTTCCCTTGTGAAAGTCGAGCGGGAAAGAAGCTATTCGACACTTCTTAATCGGACTCTTAAAACCAATGATCAGTATTTGAGAAACTACTTTAAGTTAGGAATAAAATCTTGTTTAGGCTTTTTTAAACCTTTCTTAAAGAGCCCAGAACAAGCTAAGCTCATGAAAGGGAATGAGAGGAAGTCGATAACTTCCTCTTCCTTAAGCTATTGTCTTAAATTTCCTTTAATGTCGGCTGTTAAGTTCTTTGGCGAAAAAAACCTTTAAGAGAAGAATGCTTTTCGGATTTTAGAGAAGCCTCCCACCCAATTAAAGTTCTTTCTATTCAATATAAATAACTCTTAAAAGAGTTTCAAATTCGGCAATTAAGTTCTTTGGCGAACAAATCAAAGAGAAAGGAAAGGTTTCTCGGTCTCTGGTGGAGTCTCCCACCCAAATAAAGTTCTTCCAATTAAATTTAAGTGATTCTTAAATGATCAACCAATTCGATGATCTTCGAATCTGCTTCCCAAAAAAAGATCACACAGAGAGAACCCAAAATTCTCTGCTCCAGAGTTGAACCATTTGGTTGGGAATTACTGGTTATCATTAATAGATTCTTTCCTTTGTTATCTAATAAATTATTTCTGTATAACCTTCTCCTCTTTTTGAAGGGAACCTTATTTGCTTTCGATGGGAATTTCGCTGGCCGATCAACTTTCGAACCGAAGGCATTTGAGTTTCCCAAGAAAACACAATCGACTGAAAGCCATCAACAGTTAGACAAATGAACTCCTCAGCTCCCCTGTCACCGTCATCAACGCCACTCAAAAGACGAAGGACTTCAAATGCAAATTTGCTACCCAAATTCCTTCCCGGACAACCAACCGAGTCATTCTCATCTCCCCAGACCCTTTCGCTCGGCTGGAAAAATCAACTTTCCGAATCAGGCATTTCATCCTGCCATTAATTTACGAGCCGCAGGAATATGAAAATGCCAGAGGGCAGTAACCTATGTAATTTAAGAACTGGATACTGGGTGCAGCCGTCATCGGGATCAGCTGCTGGCAAAATGCGAACGCTGCCAGCTGTCGGGGAAAATTTGTTGAAATGCAGCGCGCGCATTTTCCGAACTGGTCCTGGCCGGCGATCGAACCATCACCACCACCACATCCAGTTTGAGGAGAGCGAGAAAGGGAGATCGGCAAAAACCGTGTCCGGCCGCCCAGCTACCGAAAATATTTTGTCCTGCGTGCGTTTTTTGTTTGGCTTGCCAGGCTCTTACCTGAGCAGGGTACGTGCCCTTTTCTTTCGACCTATCGACGAGGTCTTTGAACTCATCTAACGATTCGGATTGCCGGCTTCCCATTGTGCCGTCCCAGCAGCGGCGGCAGCAACAGCTGCCCAGATCGGCCCTGGTCCTGGCCGACGCCGTCGTCGTTGTCCTGCTGCCCTTTGGTCCAATGTTGAGGTTGTCTCGTTGAGGTGAGAAGGGGGGCTGGTCCCTTTGGGTTGGTGGGATTTGGGCTGTTGGGGAAATGTAAGTAATTAAAATACAACGTTTCGAATTTCATTTGAAACTGGCCGGCAGACTGGCCGGCCGGGTCGACCCTGCTCACGGGGAACCCACATAAGTGAGAGAGCCTGCGAAGTTCGGGCTTGTCTATATCCTGTTGCGGCCAGGATATGGCAAGCCGTGTGCCAGGCTCTTGTAAACGGACGAATTGCCGATGACGCAAACAAGTTTTATTTTCCATTTTCAGGTTCGTTTTTTTACTCTCTGTTTTTATTACTAATGAATGAGCCCCTCCCCCCACGCCCCCTGCTGTCGTTGTTGTTGTTGGCCGGGCGGTGGGCCAGTTGGACGAGCGGTCGGTGTTGCTGTTACCTGTTTGCTGTTTCTATGCAAACGTCAAAAGCCGAGCAATGGGGTGGCAATGATGGACAAACTTCGGCCCAGCAGGACCAAGGGTGGCGGGCGTTGTTGCCGCCGTCGCTGTTGTTGTTGTTGGTGGTGATGATGGTGGCAAATGGCACTGCTGGTGGTGATTGCGCCGCTGGCGAGGTTTTTGTTATTGCCGGCAACAACGACGGCGACGGCGGCAGAAACGCCAGCGCCAGTGGTGGTGGTGGAAAGGAGTAATAATGAAATTATAGCAAAAGGCAGTAACAGGCACAGAACATTTTCCGAAAAACGAGCAAGCCAGACAACAACAACAACAGCAGGAGCAACAACAAGAACCCGTGCAACTCGTGCTCTTTCCATTTTGAATTCACATCATTGAAAGGAAAACAGAAAAGGGCCAAATAGACAGACACCTGGTCCGTCGGCAGCAGCGGCGGCTGCCAGAGACGACGCCCTGGCCAGGGTGCGGGGCAGGATCAACAGTTTCTGTTACAGCTGCCACTTCCTGGGCGGTGGTTTTTTGGGTCGTGCCACGCGAGCGTCACACTTCTTCGCCCGATACACTTCACGAGTTTTATTTTGTATTGGTTTATTTCCTTTTATTCTTTTCTATTTTCGGCGGGGGTTACACGCCCGCCCCCCTGGCAACGGCAACGCTTGGCCGTTTGGCAATTTGAAAAACTTTACGCACACGTGCCCGCGCACCTGGTAAAAGCGCCCGGTAGCCACCCAACTGGCTGGCAGCCCACCTGGCAGGCCAGCCCAGCCAGCTGCACTTGTAGAGCATTTCCTGTTTTTGCAAATGAACACAGGACCAGCGCCAGAGCAACCCAACCAGGACAGCTCGCTGTCAAATGCGCTCAACTGGATCCCTAGCCGAGGCCAAGTCGGGCCGGTAATGCACCTTTGAAGGAGCCCCCGACTCTGCCACTCACCCTGAAAAATAATAATAACATAAACCGCGGCAGGAAGGCCCGTCAGCCGACCGCCGACCGCCGAAGGACCGGTTAAGGGTCCCTCTCGGTCTGGCGCATTAACCATAATGTCCTTGTTCCAGGTGAGCGGCGGCGGCAGCGGCCAACTTGCATAATTTGGTTTCCTGTCGTGAGCGACGCGTGTCCATATCCTTCCTTCCCCGAAGCCATATGGGTCTCTCGCCTGAGTGCATCTGCTTAATGCGACTGCGCGTGGCGCTGGACGATCGCGTCCCCCCAGCCATCGTCCTTTTAAATTAAGGAGCGTCCAGCGAAGCGCAACACTTTTAGCCTACGAAATTTACTTTCCATAACGCTCAGTGTCATTTAAATGCGACGGGCCACTTTCGAGGACGACCGAAGTTTGTTTTTGTTGAAGCTACAAGGATTACCATTCGGGCCATGTGTGGTTGGGCTTGGCGGGCTTCGCCTTGTTGTAACCCCCTGGCAATTAGTATTGTCCAATTCTACAGATGGTCTATACGTTACAGCCCAGGGGAGTTCAGGGAAATGCATTCAAATGTGTGAGATATGTGACGGGGAATATCAGATGTTTGTTTTGTTGGCCTGTCACAGCACAAGGACCTTTGACGGGGGTTGTGGTTCAGTAAACGGCAAGACGGTCACCGTAGATCGTCTGAAATTCAAGAACCGGGCTAGGTGAGGGAGAATATTAATCCCCACATTAAAAGGCCGGAAGGCCAGGATCGCTAGGATCGTCGAGGCCCCCAATTTGGATCCCATGAAACCCAAGAACCTGCGGGAGTGGCCAGGGGCAAACAAACCGAGAGAAACCCGCGAAGGACAGAAGATCCGCGAAATGAAGAAGACCCTCAGTTCATTGACCAGATCAGAACTCAGCTAGGACTTCGTAATTCGGGTAATTTGATACGAACGACCAAAAACAGGTGAACCAGAGATCAGAAATTACATTGACATCCACAGTTCAAAGGTCCCGTCAATCTTATCGAAGGGTTTCCTAAGTCCTTTTAAACCCAACCTCTTACTTATTCCCACAAATTCCCTAACCCCAAGACCTATTGAAAACCACTTTAGAGCACTCTTCTTTTACTTTTTCGGTGGACTGGGAGAGCCAAGGAACTTCGCCTGCTTCCCATCTGCAGGATGAAGCGAAGGACTTCCGAGGCAATCAAAGTCCCTTGAATGCAACAGTATTTTTTTGGCAGAACTTTTACTGCGACAATCGCCACTCTTCGGCCACTCGAAGTTGTTGCAAAAATCAACCCCACAATGTTCAATAACAAAAGGGAGCCAACGCCAGAGCCACATTCTCGTATAGCCGGAGCCATAAAGCCATGGGCCATGGGCCAATTCAGGTATTACGGGCGACGATTGTCGCAGGACGAAGACGGCAAGCAGAGAGAAACGCAACAATTTGAAATGCCATAGAAGAGAGAGCGAGAGAGCGACAGAGAGCGAGAGCAACAAAATCGCATGTACCGGACACGAATGGCAATGAAACACTTCCTGATTGTCTAGAGCTCCAGTTTAGGGCCGATTACACCAATCAAAGGATCCAAAAGCGGGACTTGATTTCTTATTATTGGGAATTTCTTTTTTATCAACTATATAAAGGACGAAAGCTTGAGTCGTTCGTTATTATTTGACTTTAAAATTCTTTAAGGGATCCCGAAATTTAAGTCGTGTAAAGAGCCCTTTTCGGTTTGGCCGATTGGACGAAAATCTGGGCAATTCGTTCTTAATTGTTAAGTATGGATATTTCTAAGGGATCCCGAACTTTAAGTTGTGTAAGTGACCCCATTCGGTTTGGCCGATTGGACGAAAGCCTGAGCAGCTCGTTCTTGAGTGTTTGAATAAGGAAATTTTTAAGGAATCCTGGACTTTAAGTGGTATAAATAGCCCTTTTCTGGTTGGCCACTGGCCCGTTGCTTTTTATTAAATAAAGAAAAGATCCTGAGAAGTTCGTTCCTAATTGTTTCGGTAGGGACATTTTAAAGGGATCCTGAGCTTTAGGTCGTGTAAAGGGCCCTTTTCGGTTTGGCCAGTGGCCCGTTTCGGGAGAGACAGCGCAACAGCCACGAGAGGCGGCTCTCCTCGTTTGGGGGTTGGCATTTTTAAGGGCTGTTGCGTCTCCCCGACGCGGCAGCCTGGTGTTCCATTTGTTGCTGCCGTTCCACGCTCTTTCCCATTTCGTTCTTCCATCCCTTATAAGAGACGGTTGCGTTAGGATTGGATTCTCATAAGCATTCAAGAGTTGCTTACGTTCGGTTCGTTCGCATTTCTTCTCTATCTTATATAATATTATATTTTTCTCCTAAATCAATTTTTTCACTACCAAACACAACAACAACAACAACTGCAATAATAACAATACCAAAACTCAACTCTTCTCAACTCGCGTCAACTGTTCTTAACACTCAATCTACAATCTCAATCTAAACCTAAATCTAAACTCTATATATACTATATCATTTTTTGTTTTCTCAAAAAAAAAACCTAACGGTAACAACTTAAAATCCGCTTTGCTTTTGCAATTTGTTTTGGCAACAACGTCGGAGAGAGCAAAGTCAAAAGGCCGAGCTGACGAGCGGACAAATCCGAGGATATATACATATACGTCAGTCAATACCCAAAACCGTTAGGTTGATTGTGTGAAAAGCAAGAAATACAACAAAAAAATACAAACAAAAAGCAAACAAGGAGAAAAACAAAACGCAAACGAAAAGCGAAAAACGCAAATGCAAAAATCGATAGCCAACACGCAGCAAAGGCAAAAAAAAAACAGCGAACGAAACGTGTCGAAATAGCAACTGACCAAGAAGATATATAGCCAAAAAAAATAAAAGCTACCGAAAACAAAACCCAAATAAAAACCCGAACAAAATTACAAGAGAAGAGAAGTGCGACGGAGACTTGAAAAATGAATGTGAAGTGGCTGTGAAAATTGCGAAAATCCTACGAAACCAAAACTGAAAGACAAACCGACAAGCGGCCGCGTGTAACCAACACAAAATGCTTTTGAAATTCATTTAAAATTCCTTGGCGAAAACCGAAACGAAAAAGCGCCACAATTTATAAAATGCCAACCACTTAACAGCGCGTCTCTCTAAAAGGATTTCGACGGGCCCAACTATCTTTTCTCATGCGTCAGACATAACGAGATAAAAACTGCAACATTTCCTTTCCGCTTTGCAACCCCGACTTAATAATACCCTATCCCTTAAACGGTCTTTGCTCGTGCGAACAAAACTCTCAAAACCTATAAATTCCCGGACTCTCGCTGAACTTTCCACTCCTCCTTCACCCACTCCTGCGGTTACTTTCTGCTCGTCTAACATGCCACGCTGCCTGATTGCCAAGAAATGGAAGGCATATCCCTGGCTGGATCGGGCCGAGGATAACGCCAACACCGACACCAGCAACGCCGAGGTCGCGGTCACCGTGGCCCCCCTCAAGTCCCGGCGCTCCACCATGGACGACGACGAGGAGATCGATGTGGTGGGCGACAATGCCAAGATCGTCAATATAATCAAATCGGAGAAACATCAACGCACAATCGAACTCAACAACGACAGCACAACGTCAACGACAACGACAACAACATCAGCATTAGCGGCCACCTCAGCAGCAGCAGCAACAACCACAGCAGCAGCAACATCGCAAACAACAACGCCCACGGCCAAGTGCTGGGGTCCCTCGTCGCCCACAGCGGGCACCACAGCGCCCAGCCCGCCGCCGCACTCGCCCGAGGCAGCCACGCGAGTGGCCACCAACGTCTACAACGGTGAGTAGCCCAGCAACTAGCACACGCTAGCGGGAATGTGGACAATAGAATCGATAGAGAGGATTAGTTCGATTAGCTTGATTAGTTCGATTCGGGGGTTTGCCGATTAGCAAGACACTGAGTAATTGGCCTGTCCGCCGGTTTCTAATCCTTCTTACCCGCCATCTTGCACGGTCTCTTCCCTCTTTTAGGCTATAGCCGCGAGTTGTCGCCGCTGCACTACACCGCGTACCTGCCTCGAATGGAGAGCGACAGCGAAATGACCGTGATACGGGCAGCGGCCACTGCGCTGGTGACCGGCGCTTCCAATGTCCTGGCGGCCAGCCCGCTGGACCAGCAGCACTTGGCCGCCTACCAGACGCCGCCGTCGTCCACCACCTCGTCGCCGTCCTGCTCGCCCACCAGCCACGGCAGCAGCCACGATCGCTTCAGCCCCCACACCGTGCACATCAAGTCGGAGTCGTACGAGGCGCCCACAATGGCTGGCCTGGGCCACCGGCACACGGCCAGCGAGCGGAAGTGCTTCAGCAGCACGGGGGCCACCCTGTCGCTGCCGCCGAAGAAGAAGGACATTTACCGGCCGTATTCGCTGGACGACAAGCCCAGCCACTATGCCTCCGCCCATGTGGAGAGGGAGGCGGTGGTGGGTGGCTATCGCAAGCGTGTGCCGGCCGAAGAGGACCTGCATGCGGCCCATGCCATCCTCGACCTGAGCGCCTCGACCGCATTCCATCCGCCCACGCAGCCTCACCAGCTGCAGCACCAGCGACCGCCAGCAACAGTGCATCCATTGGCAGTGCATGCGAATGCAGCCCACTCAAGCCTCAGCCTCGCAGCCGCTCACAGCCACCACGCCCACTCCATCCATGCACACTCGCATGCCCAGCCAGCCCCCCAGATGCAGGAGGCGCATGCGCAGGTGCGCGGCACGTCATCGATTGCCGAATTGGCTGCAGCAGCCAGTGCCGTTAATGAACAACGCCCCTTGAGCAATGCCTCCAGCGCCCTGAGCGCCAGCGACTCCTCCACCAGCAGCGGCTGCGAGCGCCAGCCCAGCAGTCCGGTGAGTGTCCAGAACGAGAACAACAACACAACCAACCAGCTGGACCGAGAGCATGGCCATGGGGCTGTGAGTCCGCTGCAGGGACACCTCAACGGCGAGGAGGGCGATGGCAGTGGCAGTTCCTCGGCCAAGACGGTAGCCTACACGTACGAGGCCTTCTTCGTGAGCGACGGCCGCTCGAAGCGCAAGCACGTGGCCGATCCCGCGGCCGTCGTGGTCCAGGATCAGCAGAAGACCAAGTACACCTGCTCGGAATGCGGCAAGCAGTACGCCACCTCGAGCAACCTGTCGCGCCACAAGCAGACCCATCGCTCCCTCGACTCGCAGTCGGCCAAGAAGTGCCACACCTGCGGCAAGGCCTACGTGTCCATGCCGGCCCTGGCCATGCACGTCCTCACCCACAAGCTGTCGCACAGCTGCGGTGTATGCGGCAAGCTCTTCTCGCGCCCCTGGCTGCTGCAGGGCCATCTGCGGTCGCACACGGGCGAGAAGCCCTACGGCTGCGCCCACTGCGGCAAGGCCTTTGCCGATCGCTCGAACTTGAGGGCCCACATGCAGACCCATTCGGTGGACAAGAACTTCGAGTGCAAGCGTTGCCATAAGACATTCGCTTTGAAGTCGTATCTGAATAAGCACCTGGAGTCGGCCTGTCTGAAGGACGAGGAGGAGCTGATGATGTCGCTGCATGGGGCGGGCGGCGATAGCAACAGCGAGAGTGGGGCCAGTTTGGCCTCGCCCACCCACGAGTTCCAGCAGCGGTTCGATGGAGCCGCCTTGGAGCGGGTCAAGATGGAGCCGACGCCCAGTGGCTTGGGCCTGCCGGTGGGCCTGGGCGCCTTTGCCGCCGTCTAGGTGGGGTGAGTAAGTCGGAGAGACAGAGAGCAAGGAAGAAGCAAGGCGAGTCTTTAAGTTAGTTGAAAGTTAAAGTTAGAAAACCAAATACGTTAACCTCAAGATCGATACCAGTTTTTATATACATATTATATATATATAGGTATATAAATAGTTATATATTTGACATCACAATACGTCCAAGCAAAAAACAAAAAAAAAACCAAGTAAAAGAAAAGTAGAGTAACACAGAGACTGTAGAAATTCGCATTAGAGACACATTAGAGACAGCAAACAAGCAGCCGAAAAGCAAACATTTAAGGCAACCAGAAACCTAATCTCGTTCTTCTCTTCTTCTAAATCTTAAGCGAGTTCCAAACAAACAAACAAGCAAACATTCCAACCCCTCAAACATTCCTCCCCCCAGTGAACAAACACACAAGATACACCCAGACACACTCACACCTACACCCCTTGACAAAAACAAAAAAAAAAGAAAACGAAAAGAGAGCCTTTGGTATTGAAATCGTAGAGAATCGGGAATCCTTTTGCCCTCGGCAATTTAAAAAAGCAATCCTGCAAACCTGATATTAAGCAATTCAACGCTAGCAATTAGGAAGCGAGCAATACAACGATTGATCGATCTATCTATACTATTCTATGACCTATATATACACTATTATATATATTATATATATCTCCATATATATACTATATATTGTACTATATTATCAGTAGCATTTGACCTTTTTAATCTCCTTCTCTATTCTCTCTCAAAAACGAAAAGCAAAAGCGAACGCGTTGTTGGTGACGTGATGATGAAGTGATTAAAAATTTAATGCAACGAATACAAAGCAAATGCAATGTTTCTCAAACAACGAATTAGATTATAAGCCCAGTCTATCTCTACTATAAGCAAGCATATTACATTCCCCAAAATTCGAATGAGCAATGAACCAGGCATCCCTAGAGTTAGCCCTCCTCACCCAATCGAAAATTTGCATAGGAAGCACTTCGAGTTCTTAGGAAGGAAACGTAATCAAAAGGCAAGCAATACCGTTAGCCCCCTTGTAGAGAGCATGATTTTTATATAAGGCTAGCAGGGAGGTAGGACCCGCAGAGTTTACAGTTCCCAGTTGAGTTAACCAGTTCGATTTCGAGATTTATTTCTGGGAGAAGTCAATTAGCACTCAAGACAAATATCCAGCAAAATTTTTAGAAATTTAAAACAAATTATTTATCATATAGAAGAGAAGTATATATAGCAAATAGAAGAGTAATTTCTAGTCGCTGTACAACAGCAACAATTAATTTTTAACCGCCAATTGGTTTAGTTTACGAACCCTCGAGCAAAACGCGCAGGAATTCAATTACCCAATCGATAAATATTCGATACCATTTTAGTCTACAAATCGAAAGTAATTAGCAAAATTTCATTAGATTCTGTTTCGAGGCCCCATTTACAAGTAATTAGCGCCACTGTGCTGTGCTGTGCCGACCAAGACCAAAATATAAAAAACAAAAAAAAAAACATAAAATAAAAAAAATACAAATTTGTTGAAGCTTTTGCTCCAAAGAAACACGCACTTCGAATCTCCCATTCAGAGCGTCCTCTATTCTTTTAGTCATCATGAACAGCAACAACAACAACAACAACAACAACTTATCGAGTGTGATCTAGTCTCAAGCATTTAACAGTACACTTCGTCCATGCGAGAACAAAATACTTTTGCACTTCTTATTATCTACATACTTATGTATTGTATC
Organism: Lissocephala sabroskyi; assembly: GCA_037075105.1. Taxonomy (NCBI): domain Eukaryota; kingdom Metazoa; phylum Arthropoda; class Insecta; order Diptera; family Drosophilidae; genus Lissocephala; species Lissocephala sabroskyi. Next base: position 34,384 of record JBAMCP010000426.1, on the reverse strand, counting down.
TTATGTAATCCGAGCTGGCTCTATAGAGACCCTCACTTATATTATTACCTACGTTTACTTAGTTATCCCCCATATCCTGTAACCTGGTGAACCTCATTTCAATGCCATCTACGGATCAACAATAATGGTGCACAAACAAGAATCTATTGTATATACCAACATATATACGATTAATATCGATAACATCGAAATCATCCCATTCACACATTCTAGTGAAATCAGCTTCAGCGACCGATCTCAAAAAAGTGCAACGAATTATTGTGGCCATAGTTATAGAGCCTGTAGTAGAAAAACTTTAGTCCCTAAAGGCGCTTAAGTCCAACCCTCCCTTCCCCTTCCCCGTCACCCAACCCATTACCTTGAATTGTTAGGCAATGAAAGGAGAATCTCTTTATATATACACATGCATAAAGTCCCTATGAATCGAAGAGAGGGAGTCAAGGATGTAGTTGCGTAATATTTACATAGTTGCATACTCTTAAAATTACAAAAAAAAACCTTAAGCTAATTTAGTAAGTATAACCACGAAATTATTTTTATACTGTTGAGATCGAAGGGCGAACGTTTTGCGTTGTCCTGGCGGCAATTATAAAATAAGAGACGCAAAACTTTTACGTAACAACACGTAATCGGCTAAAGTACCAAAGCAATACTCAAAATGATTAGAACAGCAACGAAAAACACATAACAAAAATATTAAGTAAATTCTAAGCATTCCCAAGAGAATACCGACCTATTATTATATGGCATTTGGTATTATAGACATATACACACACGTATATATACACAAGCATATGTATAATTTATTCTCCCACGAATTACTCTAATGATATTTATGATTTATAATATGATTTTTTTTTCTTCTTAATTTTATTGTGATGGGAAGTTGTTAAGAAAGGAAAAATCGGAAAACGAGAAGACAAAAGTATTTATTAAATTTAAAATGTTGATTGAAAAGCCCGGCAATAATATTAAATTTTAAATTTTATAAAGCAATGGAAACATTTTTAAAAAACAAGTTGAACGCTGCATATTCCAAATTATGCGCATCACGAGAGAGCAATAACATAACAAGTTAATACATTTATTAGATGCTAAGTGCGACTACTTTAAGGTTGAAACTACTTACAATTAGCCACACACAAACACACACACACAACAGTTACACTTGTACTTAAAATCAAAGCGACAAAGAGAATCGAAAGTTATATACAAATCACATAACCAATTACACGAAATACATACAAAAAACCAATTGTTTTCTTATTTCAACACACACACACACACCTACAAAAATCTTGCATATAGTCGGACAGTCTAGGTACTGTCAATTTATAATCTCGATTGGGTTTCATTATATCGACAATGTTGGGGGAAACGCTCTGACGGGTGCCCAACTTTCTGTGTTTTTTTCCTATTCTGCTGAGTAAGATTAGATGGAGCCGAAGCCGATTAACCGATTCAAAGATTCATTGATTTTGCTCAACAAATACGAAAAGAAACGAACGAAATAACAATCGATAAAAAGCTGCAGCAACCCTGCATAGAATAACGTGTATCCAAAAGCAATAAACGTAGGCGGAAACGTAAGCAAAGTAGAAGTTAATATTTTTAAACAAATAGTTTGTAAATGCATCCACAACTATACACAAATACATGCATATACACACACACACGTACAATATATTGGGCAAGCTTTACTCCAAACGAATCAAACCAAATTCGGCCCCAAAAAGGACCCGTTTACGGTGGTTATAGTTACACTTTTATTTACACCCCCCCAAGCAATTGAGTTGAATTGGCCATACTACTTATATCCCTTTTATCAGGCAGGCACGCACAAAAATGTGAGAAGGACAAACAGCAAAAGGAGCATTCATTGTTTGTAATTAGTTGGCCCGCATGAGCGAGCGCCCCAGCCAGCCAGCTTCCCAGGCAGCTGGCTAGCGGGAGGCGATAAAGCAAAGGATCATCATGATATATTGTTATATACAAGTTGTTAAAGTTGATACATTTTTAGCATAGAGAATAAACCACATAGTTGTACAATATTATCACACAGATTCAGCTCCAGAGACAGCGCAACTTTAAGTACGATTGTTGGATTCGGATTCAGTATTCGCTAGCATTAGGTTTTTATTTCCGTTCTCTCTTTTTGTATATCTCTGATCCATTGTTTTCATTATCTGTTGCGCAAAGTGTTTTCCCTTCTGTACGTCCCCCACACCCCACCCCACTCCTGTCCGCATTGCAATGCAATTTAACGAGCGACCCAAACAAAAGGGGAATTGCCAACTGGGCGAAATGTTGGGGACAACCGGCAGTCACAATGACCGAACCCAAGGAGTCTTTGTATATTTATTAGTTTGACGGGGTGGAGGGAGGGGAAGCCGTTTTATTTAAACAGCAAGCAGTATTTACACGCGTAGTGGCGAACATGAACTTTCGGATAAATAATTAAGCGATTCGAAGAACAACGAATAAACAAAAATATAAAAAGACTTAGCACGTTAACACTTCAAATTCAAAAGGAAACCCCCAAAAATACAATTATTATTATATAATTAATACTTAAGCGAGTAAGTTGATTACTAACAACGAATAAACAACAACAAAAATAAAAGACTTAACACTTTAAATATATATACATATATATAACTATATAGAAAGGGAAAAGACAAAAATCCAAAAAAAAAAAACTTATTTACATTTATGGTAAAACGGTATATTCAAGCGAAACGGTTCGAAACAGCAATAGCGAGTTAAGGAAACTAAAAAGTATTAAAGCACTTGTAACTGCATCTTTGGGTCATGCGATTTTGGAATTCGTTAAAATATTGCAATAAGTCAGCGAAAAAAGAAAACATACAACGAAAATTTCAACTATAATGCTAAGGAGCGATCGATCGAATCCAGAATCGATGGCGGTATCCAAGTTAAAAACAAAAATGCCTAAACAAAATAGTCGTAGCGATTTTTCAATTTAACTGGCATACTGAATTGATTTACATAAAAAGTAAACCAAGTTTTATGGGTAGCATTGTTTTATTTCGTATTGTTATTGCAACTTTTGTGCTGCTTGACGAGACCAATTGATGTAAAACTTATACAACGAAGAATGAGAATACATCTTATGTTTTTTCATAGGTGCATATATATATATATAAATATATATTACTTTGTATAAAGGATCTAGTCTATAAGGCGGTACTTTATTCCCAAAACACACAGCCACACTCACGCGCATCGAACCACAAAGTCATTAGAGGATATTCTGCATATAGTTGAACGAGTTTTGAAGTAGAAGTAAAATCATTTTATCTTGTATTAGAGAACACACGAAAACGTAGCGATTTAGTAAACCAGTAGTGTTGGGAAATAACTATTATTACACTCACACACACACACCCCACACACACAGCCATGCAGACATCCATTAAAGAAACAGAGAATCAGTACGAGTATTAAACTTTAAGCTTACAATTTACAATTTTAGAGTACTATGATTAACAACCAGCACCTTAGTGAGCCAGCAAAGAATTCTGTACCTAGAACTACAAAAACAAAAATCGAAAAAACATAAACAAAATACAATTAAAACGTATTGATTACCATACTTAATCTAACTATCATTAAACCAATGCACATACAACCCGAAGTAAGCTGGTCGCGGAGCCTGGAGGACTCTCTGGTTGAGGAGGGCCTGCGGCTTTGTCGGCTGCTTTTGAAGTCAATTTGTAAAACGGTCAATTTCAAGTTTATATAAAAAATTAAAATTAATTAATTCACAAGGGTTTTGCGTTACCGATTTCATTTGATTTCGTTTCAAAAAGACCACAAAAATAATTTCAACAACCGTCTCATGAAAAGCGCAACAGCAAATGGCAGAAAAAAGCGGATATGAAATTGAGGAAAATAAACATAGTTACTAACTACAAAGCCAAGCATTCTGTAAAGCATAAAAAATATATATACATACTTGCATATATTAAAAAAAAAAACAAAAACACATAACTTACATAAGTATATTATATTTTCATAAACACATGACAAATTTATACATGAGAAAAATGCGATGATGCAAAAAATCAGAAAAAAAAATTGCGTAGTAAATGAGAAAAAAGCGAAACAAATATAGTAAATAAAACTTAAAAAAAAAATGAAAAATATAAAAAGAAATTCGCACAAGTCTTGTTATTTCAGGGTGAGTCCAAAAAAAAAAAACACCAAAAGCCTCGAGGATTTCTAGAAGCCTCCTCGGGCTGTGGGGCCGCTGCCCGTCGGCTGTTGTTGCTGCTGATATTTTCACATATCATAAGTTTTTATGTTTATTAAAAGCCAAAAGAAAAATTGAGCATAATTTATATGATTTGCCTATAACAACACAACAGCAGCAGCAGCAGCAACAGCGGCCACAGCGGCAGCAACAACCCAAGCAGCGCCAGCAGCAACGACAATAACAATGCCAGAAATGCTGTTTATGGGCCAAGGCGATCAATGTCGATATGTTGACTACTAGCCAGGAGGATGATGCTAGTCCTGCCTCCACCCCCCTGGGGTGGGTGGGTGAGCCCATAAAATGTTTTAAGTAGATTGTCGTCAGGCGGGAGATGTCCGCCGTCCGACGACCGACGACAACGACGACGGCTTATTTATACAGCTTAAACTTATAAAAGAAATTGCCTACTAGATTGCCTAGTAGCACACATAGTAAGTAGGTTTGTTTGTGTGTCCACACACACAGCCTCCCCAGCCGTCTCATGCCTTCGAGATAGTTTGTTTCATGTGGCGCTGGGCGGATAGATGGATGGATAGATGGGTGGCTGGGTGGCTAAATAACCAACCCTTGGGGTGCTTCAATCAATTCCACACCCATCCACATGGCCCCCAGGACTGGCGACAACAGCAGCCGCATCGCAGCAGCAACAGCAGCAAAATCAAAACATGGAGACTGCGGCGTTTTGGCCGCGTTATCCAGCAAAACAATCAACAGCGCGCTTTTTAAGCCATAAGCCAGCCAGATATACTATATACAGATATATATATATCTCGTTGTGGTGTTGGGTTTTTTTTTTCTAATGGTTTTTTTCTGTAACTTTCCACTTTCACCCTTGTTTTTCACGCTTCGGGCGCTTTATGGTCGCCAAGTTGGCCGAGAGGCCGGCCCGCGATTTCTAGGCCCACAACCAGGCGGCTCTGGGGGGGAATCAAGGGCAAGGATCCATCTCCAGCTCTATAGCCGTTTCCTTAGGCTCTTCGGTTTTTTATTTTTTTGTTTTTCTCACTGCCATCGGCATGTGTCGCCATCGCCGGGCCGCTGGCCCGCAAGTATCTTTGGCTATGGCTGTATTTGTATCTGTATCTGTCGCTGTATCTTGGCTTTTGTTGCGCGTGAATTGTTGGTTTTGTTTACTCCCCCATCCCCTCCCCGCAAATTATGCACTATCGCGCGGGGATAGCGGATCAGGGGAAGGACCACAGCGAGCGCTTCTTTTCAGGGGCAGGCAGTGGAATGAGCTTAGATTGCATTAAGATAAATTTAACTGAATCAATTTGCTTAATAGCCAATTGAAGAGCCAAGTCGGCGAGAGAGAAAAACAGCAACAGCAACAGCGGCCGGGGCACTGCCACTGTCGTCTCTCCAGTTTTAGTGTCATTTATTTTAACGTTGATTTCTTCCTATCCATTTATTTACATGGCATACTTTCTCCCCAGCTTTCCAACCGAAAGTTTCCCTTGATAATGAGCAGCGACAAAGTAGGAACAACAGGCCCCCGCCCCCCACTAAGTGGACTGGCCAATGTCCTGCTGCCGGGACCAAGCCAAACACAAAGAGGAAAAGGAAAAAAATAAATTTATAAATCTCAAACTGGCAGGAAAATTACATAAGTCGGACTTACATAAGCTGACAGGACCTGCCCGTCAGGAGCGGGGGCCCCCTCCCCTCCCCTACTGACTTGTTGGCCGCCTCGGGCGCAAAATTTCAATTTACTATGGCCAATGGACGGGGTCGTGCACTGGCCGGCCTACGCTGCGTATGACGACGCGGCCGTGGGGCAACCTGAAATGGAAGAGTTGATGCAACTCCAAATGGCCTGGCATTTAGAAACGGATGTTCCGATTCGCATTTTCCAACGCAATGATAAACTTCATTGGGTTCCGGCCTGCAGTCGGCGAGGGCGGCTAGCAAACTCACCAAACTTAAGGTCGAAGGACTTTTAAGAGAACCCCAGGTTTTTAAAATAGAAATCCGGAGAGCTCAAGGTAGGAATTAGGGGAATCTTAGTTGAATTGTTAGTTTCGATCTCAAAGAATAAAAAACTAGGAAAACTAAAGACTTATTAAAGTTCTTAACTCTCTTGGGATCCTTTTTCCCTTGCCTTCCTTTAAGCTAAACGTTCCCTCTTAAATACCCTGAAACTTTGGGAACGCCTCGTGGGTAGGCAGGTTTTGTCTGTGGCAATTTAACGGGCGTTATCCACTCACGCACCCATCAATTGGTTGGCCCTGGGCAGAAAGCGCTACGCTACGAAGCAGAACAGGCACAGGAACAGGACCTGATTTGCATGACACCCCCAAAGGTGCGTAGGATCCGGCTGACCAGAGTCGCGGGCTGACCCTGCTTATCGGGCTGTCAAGATCTTTCGACGAATTGCCGGATTGAAAGTAATTGCCACGAAAGCGCCCATTTTTCGCACGGATCGGCCACGCATACGTCTATATAAAGGACACGAAAGAAATGGGCAGATTGACGATAGATATTCTCAGATTACCGCTGGGAGGTTCCTTCAACTAATTACAGGGCGCGCTGGTCGTTTGGTCAAAACAAAAATCGTTGGATTTTAATTATCACCAACGCCAGCCGAAGGACAACAGACGTCCTCATAGACAGACCGACCAGAATAGACTCGAGTTCCAGCTGTTGCGGATACCGTTTATGGGTGTGCAGGTTTTGAGGTTGGCACGCCCTTTAAGAAACGACAGTTACAAACAACGGAACATAAACTAGGCGGTCTACAATCGATTGATTGTGGCCAAACACGCAGCCCCCGAGATGGGCTCTATATAGGCAATGGGTCGGCTGGTCTGTCGGTGCGTCAGTGGTCGGTCGGTTCGGTCGCATCGGGACAGGATAAATCAACTCATTCCACTCTGACATTTTGGCGTGCGTGAATTTCGTTAATGCAGTAAAGTGTGCGGCGGGGTGGGGCGGGGAGGTCGACAAGCAAAACAACAACAGTCAACAGGCCCCCAGGGCCAAAAAGCAACTTTGATATCAAATTCCAGACAAGGCTACTCCCCCGACTGCCACCCGCGATGCGAGAGTTCGACGCTAAATGGACTGAAATCCAATACAGAAATATGCATACGACGATACACACGAGGGACCGTGAGGCCAACCGCCCACAGATGTCAAGGAAATATGCGCCATTTAGACACAACTGTCAGTTTTCAATTGATTTGTCGAGGCAACCAGGCAGCTCCGATTCCGCCCTTTGCCGTCGTCGAGGCTGCAATCTCCGTGTCCCGTGTCAGTTGCCTTCAGTGTCCTGCCACCCAACGCCCACCGTCCAACGAAACATTAAAGTTATTCCAATTCCCCTATACGTACATTTTGTGGTATCTGAAATTTTGATATATGGCTGGCCGACTGGCTGGATTGTTGGCCAGTCATCATTCGGGCCGACAGAGAGAAGTCAATTTTTGTTTTGTCATTGTTAACTTCATCAATTTGTTTAGTTAATTTCGGAAACTGACTCACAACAATGCTCGGCCAGGAAACACAATCAAGGTGACGGACAGCGTGGCCAGGGGCGGGCGGGTGGACTAAGCCACCCGGACGATGGACTTTCTGGCTTTCTTCTTTCGCACAGTGAAAGTTTTATTGGACGGCCATTGGCCATTGAGTGGGAAAGGTAAAGTCATCATGGCCGGAATTGTAGTTGCCGCAGGCTCAAACCCAAATTATGGCCACTCCTCAGCATCGATTACCGAAGACCATTTCGGCACAGGGTGACCCAGTTTGCTCCCTTTAATGCCCCACATTAAATTCTTTATAGAGTAACTGGAGTTTGGAATCCCAGGGAATTCGAGGGAACCTTAGAGAACTTGAGAGTTTAAATTTCCTATCAGAATGGTTAACTCAATTGTTCTTCTAGGGTTTATAATTTGATTTCTGCTATTGAAAGATTCTTATATTTACTTCAATCTCGTTGACTCCTCTCTTTGTAAAGGTTATTGAGATTGCAATCCCAAAGAAACCCATTCGATTCCAGAGCATCTTTTGCTCCTTATTATCTTTAGCTTGAGAATTAAATTGTGTCTTTAAACTTTTCTAAAGAACCAGTTGATATTGCATAGATCTTTCCATCTTCTATTCCCCAACATTAATTACAAAATCGGAATACACTTTGCTCTTTAATGTTGCCCAAGCAATCCTGCTATGGGGATTTGAGGAATCCTTTCGGCTTCCCCGCCGGCTTGTTGAGCCCACACAGCATCACGTCCAACGGCGTACGGCCTATCAAATCCTCTGGTTCCACCATCAACCGTCATAAAGATTCCCCATAAACCGAGTCCTTTGTATCCACCGCCCACTGTGCCGCCTCCTTTTCCGCTGCACTGAGCGGCGAGCGGCGGGCACGCCGCACAAATAAACGAAGGCGACAATTGACATTTTCCCCGTATATCCCCATATAAATACGGAACGGCAGGAAGGAAGGCGAAGGCAGCTCGCCAATTGTTTATTAAATTTTGCACACTTAACAAAAAAACGTAAAATGGAACACACACACACCACACACACACAGAGTGTGCCAGTGGCGGCCATAACAACAAAAGGAAAGATAAATACAGATAGCATTTTAGAACCCAAGGCCAAAAATCAAAACAATTGCAGCGCTCAATTCAATTGACGATGGCTGAAAGGACGAGCAGGCAATTCTTGGGAGCGGGGGCAGGGGGAGGGGGTGGCTACTTACGTTGCGAAAAGTTCATGAGGTTATGATTTGGGCAATTGCCCAATCGAACATCCACAGGCCGCGCACCCTTGGAGGATGTCCAATCGATGCGACCTCTGCGGCCCAGCGGCGTTCGGTCCGTCCGTCTGTCGGTCCGCCGGTCCGCGCATATAACCCCAAAGCAAACAGTTACGATTGTGTTACAATTTGTTACATCTGTAAATGTGTGAGACGAGCTGAAAGCTCTCGAGGGACTTTTTAGCCAATATAAATTTTGATCCTTCTTGAAAAATGGAAGCAAACATAAATAGCATCAAGTGGAAAAACTGAACGTTAACGAGTCACGGCGGGGGCGACGGGGAGGGGGGACACGGCCAAGAGATGCGGCAAATGAAATGAGTAAGGGGACCGACCGGGCGGCTTTGGCAGCGGCTGGGGCCCATCGACGGCGACATAAATGAGTGCCACACACACGCACACCCCCGAAGGACATGCGTGATGTGTGTGTGTGTGTGTGTGTGTGTGTGCGGGCGAGGTTGCTTGTATTTGTAATAAAAGCGATGAAAATGGCGGCAGCGGCAGCAACAACAATGAGTGAAGAAAAGGAAAACGAAATGGCAAAATAAATTGAAAGAGAAACAAATAAAAATCAACGACGAAAGGCTGCAAAAAGCACCACACACTGGCCACCATAGAAAATAAAATAAACCAACAAAAAAATAGAAAGAAAATGAATCGAAAAGGGAAGCCCGGCAAATATTGAACGCATGAGGCACAAAAGGAGCAGCAAAAACAAAAAAATAATCGTCGATAAAAAGCTGGCGCCAAGATAACCGTAATATCAGCTTACCAGAATGCCACGCCTCAACTGGCTGTCCAGCCGCCCCTTTCCGCAATCCAACACACTGACAAGTGGCTTCGCACATCACAGCGCTTGGGGCGGGTTGGAGGGTGGGGAGCGCGGGGGGGATGACAAGTCACAATTCCCCTAATTCCAGAAAAGTTAGTCCTTCCCCCTGCCCGTGGCCCGATATCGACAACTTTACTTCGAGAGCCATTTGAATAAACAGAAAAACAATAAATAAACAAAACAAGTCGACGCTCGAGGAAAACAAGTGGAAAAGTGGAAAAGCGATTATTTAAACAGCGTCCCGATCCCCCAAATGCGCCAAGTGCTCCCGTTTTCTTTTCTCCCATATTAAGGAATTCAAAGAAAATTCAGTAAAAAATATGCCAACGATTTTTTTGATTTCATTTCCGATTATCGGATTTCCCCGATCCCAGAACAGAGAATCCTTTAAATGCTTTTAATTTGTTTAAATGATTTACCCACTAAATTTCGAGGAAACCTTGAAAATAATATAAATCAGCCCAAAAGTATGCTTTAAATTTCAAACACAATTAATTTCTAGTCGCCACCTGAAATTGTTCTATGAGGTTTTTTCTCGTTTTAGAAACAGTGACGTCATCGCCTGCCATCGCCACAGGTCGGCTTAAAATTTATGGCAGTCGAGAAATGTTCAAAGGACCATGAATCCACAGGGGCATGTACATATATAAAATCATATATAGATGTCCACACCCCCCACCTTTTTGTGCTCTTTTGGTCCATAACCGAATTACCCTCATCATGAGGAGGTTAACGGCCCAATCACCTGCAATTTCCCCAGCTCAGGAATTGAATATATAAGTATATACAAATTAATATACAATCATGCAGGTGTGTGTGTGGGTGTGTGTTTTTTTGGCTTTGAGAATTCAATTTTTGCGAATGTCCAAATCGAACCTTTCCGTTTTGAAGTCGTCATGGGATTGTGGGTGTGTTTGTGTGTCTGTTGGCTGGCGATAAAACGGTTTATTTTATTTCTTTCATTTTTCCATTTTCAGGTAATTGGTTGTAAACGAAAAGTGAATATTTATGACCAAAAATCCCGACTCCCCACGCGCCCTGCCACCCGGCAAAAAAATGATCTTTAAATTTGGCGCTGCCATGCTTAAATTCTGCCCACTGTAACGAACGCGCACGATCCGAACGATCTGGCCACACCATCAGCTGTTCGCCTGCCGCCGCTTGTGGCCACAAATGTCGCCATTAAAATTTACGCCAAAAAAAGACAACAAAAAGAGATTCCAAGACGTGTGACGTCTTTAACTTACTGAGATTATAAATCATTCGACTTCAAGATGACGGCAACCCTGCGGGCCAAGTCGGTGCTGCTGCGAGCCGTCGAGTGCGATCAGAGCGGCCGCATTCTGGAGGCGCAAACTCTCTACCAAGAAGGCATCGAGGAACTCATGTCCTTCGTGGGCGGTGAGCCGGACGAAGCCAAAAAAAAGGCCTACATACAGCGCATCAAGGAGTACGTGGACCGGGCCGACGCCATCAAAGGCCGCATCAACGGCAAGCTAATGCTCGGCGAGGTCGTCGCCCACATTTCGATCGAGGAGAATGACACGGGCTACGACTACGCGCAAATCTTTGGCAAGTACATGACCGATAAGACCCTGGAAATACTGCTCGAAGAGCCGTACATAAACCAGAACTACCAGGTGGGTCGATGGAGCCGCTTAAAGTGACGATTTTAATTTGTTTTGCTTACAGCTGCAGAATTTAGTGCGGTTTCTGGAGCTGGCGGTGACGAACTGCAAGAACCTTAAGTTTGTGCGGTTGTTGGCCAAAAAAGACACCAATGCCCACGACCAACAGCTGGCCAATTTAGGCCAGATCCGTAGTGATTTGGAGAACCGACAAATCGCTTTCTCCGTGAAGTTCGAAGACTCTTTGCACGACCGCAAAATATTGTAAGAAATCGAAAATAATTTTGCGTCATTGTCGCTGCCGATTTATTATCAAAATTTGTGTTATCTTTTGCCCGTCAGTTTGAGCAACGGCTTCATCATTAAAATCGGACGGGGCCTGCACTTCTACAAGGCCTCAAGTCCGATGTACTCCATCGGACTGGTCGACTATCGGTACAGGAAATGCCTGCAGACCGATGTGGACATCTGGCGGAACAAGAGCTCAGGAAATTAGATCTCACCGATCGCCAACACTGACATTCTAAGTATTTTTATAGAATTTTTTTAAATTTTTTACCAAAATAAAAAGACAACTCAAAGACAAACGGGAGAGTGTTGGGGATTCCTTGGGCCATAAATCTGCATGGGCGTTGTTCCTTTTACGGTTGAACGTTCGACTGCATCCGAATGAGTGGAGAGAAATATTTAAAATTCATAACTTTCACGCCAGCTCACAGCTGGGCGGCCCGACGAGGACGCCTCCCGCTGCCAGGGGCTGCCGAGCTGCCAGCGCTGCCAGTGCTGCCAATGCTGTTTTGAATGCCATGCCCAGCGGGCGGCCAATGCAGTTGCATAACAGACGCCCAGCAGAAAGAAAAAAGCGGAAGTGGAAGTGGCCCTGGCGGTGGTGACTTTGGGAGTCCGCCCGCCGGCTGGCCGGGGGACACAAGTGAAGTCAAACGGAAGCTCTGTCAGGGCCAGGGGAACGGGACGTGTGCGTGGATAATTAGAAGGCGCGATGCCACGCCCACCTTGGTGGGTTTTTTTCATTTCGATTACCGAATGGCAGCAGGTCCGGGACGGGCCATATATTTTCAATTTACTTGGTGGCATGCCAAGGATTTATCAACAGATGAAGGCAATTGCCCAAGCCGAGTTAAATGAGAGAAGAAAATGCGGCCCTCTGATGAGCCGGCCTAATAAATTGCAGCTTCAAAGATCCCAGACCCTGGAACGGTTTTTGGCTCGCTTTAAAATTTTATGGTCCGTAAGAAAGAGCGGTCTTGCGGGGCGGGGCGGGGCGGTTGTCGTTCCAACTGCCAACGGCGGCATTGTTGCTACCCCTAATTTCGGGCTTATGCAGGAGCAGCAGCCCAGTGAACTCGCAGGGCTTCAATTGGCTTAGGCGGACTATTCATGGCCCCGGAATATGCTAAACAAGGAAGACCCCAAAAAAGCCCATGGCATGCCCGAAATGCCAACTGGAGTGGGCCGACGGGTGGAGTGTTAAGGACGATTGAATTACTTGGCCCGTAGTTGTGTTTAAGTTGCCGAAATCCTATATATTAATCATGGCCACCTTTCCTTTTCAGACGCAACAGTTTGCAAACTGTCAATCCTTCAAGACAAAGGCTATGCCAGTCAGTGGGCGGGGTGGGTGAGTCTGTCAATGAACTCGCCACTCAAAACGAAACTTTTGTGGCTACACATTTGGAATTTGACTTATTTTCGGACTCTGAGCAAAAACCAAAATACCCAAGCAACCCTCAATAAACCAACCACCCGCCATTCCACCGACTCCAAGCAACAACAGCCGCATAACTAATTGCTTCCCCGAGGGGGCAGCCACCCACCCGCCCCCGCCGGTAATGGCGAGCGGCCCGAGGAAGCTACTTCCCATTATGAGTCCAAGTCAAAGAGGCTTCCTTTTGGCTGGTTCGCATCCCGTCAATTCGACGTCCTTTAGGCTCAGCACTTACCACATTACATTTTATATGGCGCTGGAGGGGGGCACTTGGTGCGAGGGGCGGCTAATGAATACCCGATAGGACATGTGAAGCGGAAGTTCTGCCAGCCTCTCCGACTGGCGCGATTGATATGAAATCGAAATTCGCAAACTTTCACAAGTCATGCATTTTTTGGGGCCCCCCAGCGACTTTTGCACTTCAAACATTCGTCATGAATTCGGAAGTAAGGCGATCCATCAAACAAGCCCAATCCTCGGGGGGGACAACAAGGTGAAAACGCACAAGGAAAACGGCGGAGGTTTGCCTTTTCCAACTGAATTTGTTAAGGTCAAATGGAAATTTCATTTCTGTTTCTTTGAAATCGAAAACATATCAAACAATTTATAGAAATATGGAAACTTTAAAGAGTTCCCATAAAATCTTTAAGAGTCCTGACAATTTAGAACTCTTTATTCTCTCAAGAAGACCTTAAAGTTCCTAGAAATGCTTTCCAGCTCATTAAAAGAAATTAAGATTCCTCATTTCGAATTGCCGAATTCTTGAATTTCCTATCATATCAATTTTGGAAATGTTCCCAATACCAAAAATATCTTTCTTTCTTTCTTTTTTATTTCGTTGCTCTTAATTTCAATTTCGTGTTGTTTTTCGTAGGACTTAATGTCCTCGGATCCATTAAATCGTGATGTAAACTGAGCAATTGAATTTTATAGTCGCTTTTTTTCATGGGTCCCATTATGACAATTGCGCTTCCCTTGCCCCGCCTCTCGCGGATTTCTGGGAATTTACGGCCCTTCCCTCGCATTTTCCTTATGCGAGCTTCTCTATTAATTTCCAATGCCTCCGCAGAAAAATACAAATACCCCAACTAAATCCTCCCACACACACGCACACCTAACCTAACCACACACGCTGCCAGTCCGCCTCTACCTTGCCACACCCACTGGCCTGGCTTGATACTCGATTTGGGGAATTAGAATTGCCAGCAACCTCAAATCGAGGAGATTTTCCCGAAGAGCCCCAGCCACGTAATTGACTTTCTGCTGATTGTCCTTCTTGATTCTGCCCCAACCCGATTTCGCCGCTGTTGTTGTTAGTTGTTTGTTGCTGTTGCTTAAAATTATCATAGAATTCCGGCCACCCCAACCCCCGGCTCATTATGTAATACATGAGGCGCGTGTTATGGGTTAGAACTGTGATGTCGGCTGGAATCTCTCTCGAGTCGGGTGAGAGTGGAAAGGGTGGCCATTTTGGGTCCTGAAGTTGGCGTATTTTCTTGGTTTTTATTGCCAGCCAGCCAGCCACATTGACATCAGCAGCAAAACTGAGAAAAAAACTCCCTATCAAATGTCCCACTTGTTACCAAAGACAGGCGGAGAGGGGCGAGGCGGGGGCGTCGGCATCGGCAAAAATTGGGCCATAACTTTTGTTTTGCTACGTTAAATGGCGCCAAGCAACCGATATTTGTCAGACGGCAGCAGGACATCGAGACAGCAGACAAAAGGACGAGGCATAGACCATTTCTTGAAATCAAAAGTCCGGCGATGCAACCCCCAAAGCAAAAGCTTGAGAAAGCAAAAGTAAATGATGTAAAATGATGCAGCTGTTGGCTGGACCGCCCACTGACCGCACTACTTAGCCGACAGACAGTTGGACAGATAGACAGACAGACCAGCAGCATTAGTGACCGCATCATTAACGCACGCTTGTCCCCACTGAATGACAACTGGGCAACTGTCCTGCCAAAAATGCGAATATGAACTAAAGTGATTTTCAAATATGTGGGAGGAAAAGGCCACCCCTCCCCCTGGGACCAGATTAAAAGCTGTCACAGGCCAAACAAAAGACAGCCCAGGGCGGCGGCGGATACGCAGGACCTTCCGGCAACAACAAGAGCATCACAAATTCTCGGTTATTGTGCCGCTTACGGTTTTGCAATGTATGCCGATTTATAATCAATCAATGTCAGCGCAAATTCGCTTCTTTGGCCGGAACGTATGGCCCGCATCCACCTTTCTCCCTCTGGACCGTTGGCCGGGGCTTCTGGTCGTTCATTAGGCCCAAACGCGGAGATGTCAGAAGCGGCCTAAAAAGGTTGCCGCCACGTTCCGCATATCGCCAGAGAACGGCGCGGGGCCGGGGGTGGGCATTATTTATAGTGCGTGCCGCATTAATGCATAAAAATAATCGACGTCAATCTAAGGCTAAACCTGCCCGCCAACACTCCCGCCCAGTGGGATCCATTAAAGGGCTAAGCCGCCCAATTTTAAACTCGGCCCCAAGGCCAGACGACTTTCAATTGTTGGGCGCATTTAAAGCGCCATAAAATGGCAAATTCGGCTGTTTAATGACCAGGCTGACAGTCGCATTAGCGACAGCGCAAAATAATGGCGCCCATTTCGGCTGGGGGGCGTGGCCACTCCCACTACTTTTTAGTATATTAACTGCTCGGTTGTAATGCGAGTAATTAAAATTTGACACGATAATCGAAGCGAGGCAACCAGCGGAACTCCCACCCCCCACCTCTTGCCCATCTCCTGGTGGGGCAACAATCGTAATCTTTGCAACCGCAGTCCTTTCGCCAAATTACAAAACTTGGCCCGCCCCCCGTCGCCGTTGCGGTCGCTGCTGTCGTTGCCGTCGTCAGTGGCAGTTCGAGAAATTCAAATGAGTTGACACAAAGCCGCTCATTATGAACTCAAAGGATTAACAGGTAGAAATTTAAATCTTTCATTTTCATTTCGGCTGCGCACGGAACTCTCTGACGAATCGCGGCTGAGATAAAGTTTCGCTACTCAAATTGAATATCTTATAAAGGCAATGGGCAAAGGGTTTATCCAAACTTTAAGGCAGGCAGAAGAGGTAACTTTAAATTGAAGAAACTTTAAGGTAGGAATTTGCTAAGGGATCTTTAGAGGCGTTAGCTAATTTATACTCTCTTCCCAAAAATATATATGTAAAGACGACTTAAGTGAGTGGAAGCATTTTAAGGAAGGCAGAATTTGTTACCCTAACGTTTTTTTAGAGATTTTTGGGAACATTTAGCTCTATTCTGTCAGATTATTACAATCAGAGTAACTAAGTTTGACTTGATTTAGACTCGATCTAAGTATTGGAAGGAAGATCAAGGATAAGTTTCTTAAGGTGTCACCTCTTTCAATTTAGTTCTACTAAAATAGAACAAGTTGAATAGATTCAATTAAATTCAGATTCAATAAATAGAACCCAAATACACTAAATATGGAAAAACCCTGGAATATGAAAATATCTTTCAATATTTGACAGACTCTTTTTGCAGTTGGGAGTCGACTTATAGACCCTGAGCCTCCAGGTATTTCAATCTTATAGAATAGCACTTACCTTCAGTTTCCATGTTGTTGTTGTTCGGATCCTTGTTGTTGTGGTTTGGTTTTGTTTTATTTCAAATCGCGCGTTTCCCGTTTAATTTTATATTAAAACACTTAATTAAATTCACTTACACCCGCTCTGGGACAGAAACTACGAAGAAGAAGAAAAAACAACAACATGACTTGCATATCTCGATCGCGAGCAACTGCCGGTGACCGGCGTCTGTCGGCCTTATATACAAAATCTGGGCCCAGTGATCGAAGCTTAAAAGCTTTTTGTTGTGATGCTCGAAAGCTTTTGGTTGTGAAGCTCTGCTCAGAGATCGCAGGCCAGAGTGGTGGCTTGAGGAGAAGCCAAACAGACAGATGGACGGAAATAAGACGGAATGGACAAACGATCAGTTAAACGACCAGGAGCGGCCAAAAAGACAAACGGACGTAAGATGGATGGAGAAGACGTTGGCTTTAAGGGAAAGTCGGTGAGTCGCCTTGCAGTGATCTGATGGCCAGGGAAGGCAGAGGAAATGGGCAGCTGGACAGACGATCAGACAGGTGGAGGGGCGGATGGTTAAGGCAAAGAGACAGACAGATGGACAGCCAGAAAAAGTAGAGGCGGCGATCGTCTCAGGGGAAAGGCAGAAAATCAAACGTCTCTTTACTTTTGTCTTGTATGGCCGTCACCCTCCGTGTGTGTTCTGTCCAATTGGACATCTGTCCGTCTGTCCGTGCGTCCACTGAACTCTGGAAGAACAAAGCTGTTTCCTTTACTGAGAGTTTCGGTCGTTGAGCCCCCAAAATAAATAAAAACGCGACGATCACAGCCCCTGGGAGTTTTTCACGATCAAAAACGGCAAGTCATGTTTTTGTTTTTCTTTTCCATTGTATTTTTGAGTGGCGGATAAGTCAACTTTATCGAGTGAAATCATTTAATTAAATTGAAAAACTTAAAAGAAAACAAAACTAAACCACAAGGATGCCAACAATAACAAGCTGAAAACCAACGGTAAATGCTATCAAATAATAATGAAAATCAAGGATTCCTCTGTCTCAGAAAATAAAGAATTAATTCCTAGGAATTTATATAACCTTTCGATGAGATATAAACCCACTCAGAGTCGGGGAAACTAATCTATTCGTGTTACTTAGACTCCCTTTAAATTCCCCCAATTAGTATAATAAATCTCTTTACTAACGAACCCCTCTCGATTTATCAGTATTAATTAAATTAAAGTATTAAATTTGATATTAATTTTGAGACGTACAATCAGTCTCGGAAACTGTATTAAATGAATACGGATTTATGGGGATTTGGCATAAACAGCTTTTCGCAAAATCTGACCCAGTAAGCCGCTTAACCCCCTGAGAACTGGGAAACGGAAACCCTGCCCC
>JBAMCP010000426.1:0-16104 GCA_037075105.1 Lissocephala sabroskyi | reverse complement strand
CATAAACAGCTTTTCGCAAAATCTGACCCAGTAAGCCGCTTAACCCCCTGAGAACTGGGAAACGGAAACCCTGCCCCAAAGTTCACTGCCTAAGCGAAGGGTTAAGGCGACTGCAGCTCCTTTCACAACTCCCCGAGCCCATTTCCCAGGCATTTACTCATTTATTACCGACTACTTACCTGCCGTTCCCACCATCAACCAGTCGAGCAGACGGGCAGACGGGCAGGTGGGCGGCGGGTCTGTCGTCGGCCAGGTAAGCGCCAGGATCTTTCTATATAGGCAGTCAATGTCAAACCACAGACTATTAAATACACACGCAGGCACGCAAAAGTGCTGAAAAACAAAGCGACTGCGGATGGCGAAGCGTGGGCGAGGGCGACGGAAGGACGCCAGAGGAGCCTCTGGAGGGAGACTGTCGACTTCCATAATTCGCTTGACGACAACGACAACTGAATTCGTGGGGAGTAAAAGCCATTAAAGTAACAACCAGGCACACAGCACGTTTTTACGGCAGCGACTTGGTTTTCGGGGCCCGGCTTTTCCCAGGAAGACGCCTGCCTGGGCCCGGCAAACTCAATCGTAAGCACAGCCTCATAAACGACGGCGTTGGCATTTAGAAAGCGCAGATATTCTTGTCAAAACGATAAGCGGGCCACCGTCGCCGAAGCCGCCGCCGTCGCCGTCGCCTTACCAGCAGCATTTTTATGCCAAGTGCTCAGCGACTTGAGTCTTTAAACGTTTTGTGGCGAAATCTTGGCCGTGCCTGGGCCCGCAGCAGCCGAGTGGAAACCAATTCCCCCAGCAGCCCGGGGGATGCTGGGCGTGTGTGGGCGGTTGGGTGGCATTGTCATTTATGTATCTATTCGCAGAGCCTTTTCTTTTACTTTTGCATTTGGTTAAATGCCTTACGGTAATTTCATTCACTTACGCTCACATAACTTGCAGAACTCACGTATTCGCACTTTTGCTCGGCTCAAAGTTATGGCCACCCCAACCCCACCCCCCACTCCCTCCCCCATTTGAATGCGAAAAGGTGCGTAATGACAGGTGGAGGCGTGGGAGACTTTCAAGGAATTTAAATTGTGACCCGCGGTTCGGTTGGTTGTCCTGTCGCATTTGCAGTTTTGTGCAGCTAATGAGGCTGCCTGTTCCCCCCTCCCAGTCGCTGTTTTCTGTCCACAAAATAAATCTCCAGAGGCCACAGTTGGGCCACGCGAATTATGGATCCGTTTGGGTGCCTAATCACCTCGGCTGGGCGGCCACGGCAGCGCGGCCCGGTAAGCCGCACAAATCCGAAAATATTTCACAAGTTTATCCCCTTAGGTGGGATTTGGTGTGGCCATCCAAGGAGCATAAAAAAAAACCGCCAGCCCACCCCGAACGTTAATCAAAATGTAAGGATCCCAGCGGCCACCCACCCACTCAACAGATCGAGGTCCTGCCGATATGAGAACGGTGGCCGGGCCGGGGCACTTGAGGAAACCGCATCAGGCCAAAAATTTTAATGGCTCAATAAAAATGCCATTTACTTGGCCGGGCTTTTTTTTCCAGTCAGTCTGTCAGGCAGTCAGTTGCCTGCAGTTAACCGCCTGTAAGTTGTCAGGACGGCGTGGGGGAGAGGGGAGGACGAAAAACAAAACCCAAAACAAAGCTTAACACATTTTCCCCAAAATGCTTATCTAATCGCCGTGAAATATCTTGACACCTGGAAATGCCGGCGCTCGAGGGAAGCTCTTCAGTCAGTCAGGCTACTCAAATTGTCAGGGTAATGCAAAGGAGGCAGGCGGCTAAGCTGGGCAAGGACATTAATCTGCAATTGGCGCAAAAAAAAGGAACACAGAACCCAGAAAGCCACAGGCCAGGAAGGAGGCACGTCCCAAGATTTCGCCTCTGGCAGGCAATTATAAGCAGACCCTCCCCCACCCCCCATCATTAGGCAATTTGGCGGCCGGAAGTTGTTTTCCCAAAAAAAAAAAACTAGTTGCTCGCTGGACACAGGTGGTGTGGGGGCCGCCATTTTGTTTTTCAATGGATCCGCCCGTTCGATCGAGGCGAGTTTTCTCGCTCTTTTTCTCTCCCTCTCGCTCGCTCGTTCTTTGTGTGGGGAATGAATGACGAAGTGAGGCGATTGACAGGCCGACCGACTGACTAACTGACTGTTGTGTTGCCATTAATTTTTTTATTGATTCCACGAATAGCGATTCCATTCCTTTTACACAGATTTTCCAAACATTTTAAAAGTGCGAAAAGATCAAAGGGGAATTCCTACTTATTGTCTCGCCAGTAGAACGCCCCCCAACCCCACCTCCCCTGCCCCAAACTCTTTCTTTTGAAGGGCGAGAAAAACGCAGAGGGGGCGGGGCAGCTTAACGAGATGTTGAAACAAAATGCCACAAAACTATAAAATGCGTCGGCTTGTTCGCCGTTGCTGTTTGTTGTTTTGTTGTTGCTGCTTTGATTGTTGCTGCTGCTGCTGCTGTTGCTGTTGCTGATGATGTGGCGTATTTGCTTGTAAACACACCCACACCCCCGAGGGAAAACAACCACCCACCCGTCATCTATGCCATTGGAGCGGCTGATCTGCCGGAGACGCTGCCCTACCAACGACAGGAATTCCCGTTAAAAGCCATAACAATTTAAAGACAGCACAATCCACTGGGCCAAAGGACGTGGGGCGGAGGCCAGAGCCCACCCAGGAGTCAGGTGGTTGGGGGTCCCTCAAATTCCGGCGGGCGTTCGCCGAAAAGGTTTATTTTTCTAGGTCTTCAATTAAATCAACGATGACGGCAACCCTGGCCGCGGCAGCGGCAACAGCGGCAGCAGCAACAGCAAAACTGGGTAAGCTGAGTTTTTGGCCAAGTTTGCCAAACCGCATATCAAAATCGCTTGGCATTTGCGGCAGTTTGACTGCCCTACCCTTGGTTGTCCAACGGTTGTGTGTGTGCGGTGTGTGTGTGTGTGTGTGTGTGTGTGTGCCGTGAACTATTTACAATGTAACTACACCTCGTGCCAAGTGGTTTTTGGCCGCTTCAGCTGCGTTTTTTTTTAATTTTTGTTTTCCCTCAAATCAAGAAATTGGGGCACCAAGCAACAAGCAAAACAAGAAATGCTCTTTTCGAGGAAAGTACGAGGTTGTTAGGATTTAAGCTAAGGTTGGATATTTTACTTCTTCACCAGTTTTATTCCTAAAAGACTGGAATCGATCTTTAACCGCAAAAATATATCCGAAATCAACCAACAAATCTTATTTACAGATTTAAGGAAACAACAAAATTGAGAAATACATTCATGCTTTCTATATTTTCTAATTTAAATCCTTTCTGATCTGGTCTGATGTGTGTGTTCCCAATCTTTGAAACATTGATGGAATTTTTGATTCCTGAACCTTAACACCTCGATCTTTGAGGACATTTTGATTTCCCTCCGATGTGACCCACACGCTTTCAATTTCTTAGGTTTCTTCTCTTTCAGCCTGAAGTCTTTAAAGAACTCCGTCTTATAATATAGTATATCAGCCGGGATCTACAGATTTCTGGACTATACAATTGTAGAAATCATTGAAAAATCTTAAAAATAAATTTCTCCATTTATTTTCAACTTCCCAAACGCTTGCACAGATTTGATTATAGATTCCTCTATTTGTTTCCAACTTCCCAAACAGTTGCCCAGATTTGGACCTAGTTTCCTTAATTGATTTTCCACTTCCCAAGCAGATCCCCAGATTCCCTATTGGAAACTTTGATTGATTACCTTTTCTGATCTAAGAATCTTCAATTCCAAGCCTGAAACTTAAACTCCGGCCCTTTTCCTGAGGTTAGATCTTTAAAATCTAATCCCAAACCTCAACTTCAAGCCTTCTTGGCTGTTTTTTTTTCAGTTTCCCATCCCATCTTAATCTTTGGAACCAATATTTCCCTTTCCCTTTGATTTGTTATCTTCCCAATGGTTTCAAAAAAACTCTTATCGATGGGAAAAAGAGTATTATTCGATTTAAAGAGCCTCGGCTTGTGGCAGCAGCAACTTTTGACGCCACACTGTCTGCCTCGGCCTGCATTCATAAAAAATTCGTGTATGCCCCTTTTATATCGTCACTTCTATGGATCAGAGGGGGGCTGAGGCTCGGGCCGGGCTGGGCTGGCGGTGGGGTTGGGTTGTTTACACGTGAACTGTGGCAGCCGTCGCTGCCGATGCCGCCGCCCTTTGTTGCTGCCGCGCGTTGATCTGATCTGTAATGCGTGTGGCGGCGGGTGGCGCGGCAGCCGCCGCCGCAGCCGAAGCTAAAGCCGAGGCAGCAACGGTGGCGGCAGCATCCGTCGTCGTCAGCGCTGCATGAAGTTTTGCGTATTTACATACAAACACACAAACACATGCGGTGGATTGCCAAGTGCACACGCCCCCCCTCCCCCCGCCGACCGAGTGACTCCCAATCAACAGCCAAGCCCACCAGCAGCCACCGCCACCGCCCCCCGATTGCTGACTTTCACATGAAAATAAACATTTCGTTGTCTCAGCCATAAATGGTGCCACAGCCAGATGACGACGGTGGGCGGGGGCAGAGGCGGGGTATCCACCCACCGACAAACTCACGTCGCCACAATGTCTGACTACGGTTTTCGGCGAGGCAGCCAAGCAGCCTCGGCCCTCGCAGGTGAGCCAGGACGACGGGCGCGGGGGGTGGGGGTTTTTAATAACGCATCAAATTGAAAGTGGCTGTCAATTGGAGATTTGACAGCTGCCAAAGGGGCGGGCCGGGGCGGGGCGGTGTCAAAACAAAGTGTGAATGGTTCGTTGAATGGAAAATGTGAATATGGGAAAATCCAGAGCACCGCGAAAAGATGTACGCATGGGCGGGAATTAGTCAGCCAGTTGAAAAAAAAACATAAACATAAATGATATGCAATTAGGCAAATGAGTGGAGGAAATTAAATGATGGCAATCATACCGTTAGCCGAATTAGCACCTCCAATCGAGAAGACCGTCCCGCGTCCCCTGCTGCAACGGTTACTCATAAATCCCATACTCATAGATCTCGGGGAACCAGCTGGCCCACTTGATGGGATTTATAAACACAAAAACCCCAGCGAGTTGGCCTTTGAAGTGGCAAAATGGCCCGCGGCGTCGGTCATCCCGGCTGCTCTGTGGGGCTGCCGGGAGGCCCGAATAACTGAAGGGTATCGCGGGGGGTGAGGAGGCAATTAACCATCTTCGATCCATAATACATCTCCCCAAAACATCCACTTAATGCCTGCCTGCCTCGCGAACCACTTGAATGCCTATTTTTTTCCCCTTTTCTTCTTTTTAGTTCGACTGTTTTGCTATTTTAATGTGGTCGATTTTCTAAATTTAAACAAATAAACAAACACCACACACACAGACACACACGCACACTTAACGAATCCTCGAATTGTTTAAAGTTTATTGTTTTTAAACCTGTGCAGCCAAATGGATTTTTCCAGTTAAAATTCGCATAAGTTTGATCTTCTGTTTCCTAATTCGAAGCGGAAATTGCCATTCCCCATTTCAAATTTCAATGGAAATTAAGAGAGAGATGGACAGAAAGGGGGATAGAAAGGGAGAAGGAGATAGAGAGAGAGGAAAAGAGGGGGAATGAGAGCTTATGGGAAGATGTTTTTGAGAGGTTCTTCCGTTGCCTCATAAAAATAATTTCTGCATTATTTTTCTTTCTCGAAAATCAATAATAAGTTCAAATATTGACGAAGAAAAATTTATAGATCTTTGTATAGCAATTTTCTTAGTTTAAATAAATTAAATAGTCTTTCGAACAATTCGAAATGATAGGAGTTTTTCAAGAGACCCAAAGGTTCAAAGGTTATTAGATTTTTAAGTCCCCATACATTTTCTTAAGATCTTGGAGACTCTGCGGACTCTGGTTTGAAGGAAACTGACGGATTTCTAAACTGGTCTCTCCCCACTCCCGCTGCCTTAACCTCTTAGAATCTCTGTAGACTCTAGTTTGGAGAAAACTGACCTATTTTAGACAAATATCCCGCCACTTTCACATTGCTTATGCCGATCTGTCCCTCACTCTGTATCTCCTGCTGACTTTCCATTAATTTGTGGATATAAATTCTATTAACCAACAATAAGAGTTTCTTCAGCAAAGACCACATATATTCATTAGGTCTACAAATTAAAATTATAATCACCGATCAAAAGAAAGACTCAGAAATAGGCAATATCTTTCTGTTCCCTTCCTTCCACCCTCCCCGATATTATCTGTATGGGAAAAGATATGATTGAAGTTAAATTCAATAAATTGGAGACGGGGCTTGGGGAACAGTTCACTATATTGAAGAAAATCGTGATTAGTTGGATTGTTTTCATAGCTTCAGTTTGATCTTAACTTCCCAAGATCTCAATATAATGATTCTACGGAAGAACTTGCGTTTATCATTTCCAATCTCCGCTAAGAGTATTAAAAACCCAGAATTATGGCAAGTCTTTATAAAATCCTTAAGAAATGTTTATTTGAAAAGAAATTAGAATCCAAAATCTTTATTTCAATTTAATTAAGAACCCAAGAGTCCCTCAAATGTCCCTAAAAAAAAACCCATCTCATGGAACAACCAAAAGTCCCCAGGAGTCTCCCACAAACAAAAGTCGCGCCTCATAGGATAACTGAGAGACTACCTCTTGGAGTACTTTGGTTGGGAGAGAGGATTTTATGAAGTCAGCAATTCTAAGGACAAAACGACTACAAAGCCACCTGAGTTTGAGGTGGACTGCGGTGGGCTGTGACAAATCTTCGGCTTCCGGCGGTGCCTGAAACAATATTGCCGCCCATCAGTGGCGAGATTACAAAGACACCTCATCATCGTTGTCATCATCATTACGCCTCCTGCACGGCCAACGTGTTCATCACTAAACCGAGAACAGGAAAACTGGGCGGGGGCTGGGCAACTGGTGTCAAAAATCGCATAAATTTCCCCGACTAACCAAAGAGGGACACTGACGAGCATAAGAAGTGTGCCATTTAATGGCCATCAAAGGTCACGTTCAGAGGGCCCCGAACCGCCCCGGACGGCCTGGAATAGCCCGGAATAGCCGGAATAATGGGCCGCCCCGATCTGACAACTTCAGGTAATGTGGATAATTTGCTGTCAATGATGTGTAACGTGGTCCCAGCCACACGGACACCCCCACTCCTTGTATTTGTTGTCAAACAACCGCACGCCGTTAATTGCCCATGTTGCGCTTTATGGACCGGCCTATAAATAGCAAGTAAGACTCTCGAAGTGTGAGCCCTGAAATTTTGACAGGGTGAGTGTGAAAGTTGTGTGATCTTTGGGCTTAGAACTCCCCCGAAAAACTGATCGACGATTTGTTGTTCTTGGCCGCCGCCGAGTGAGCAAATCAAAATTTGACAAGGTGTTGGCAGGAAGCGCCTGGAGATCATGTCGCCCCCATAAATCCCCGAGTCTGACAACCGCAGGGGAAACGTGTAAACTATAATTTGTCTATGGGTCTTGATATTATTTTAATTTAGCCAATGGACCGGTGGCCGGGACCAATTTTCTTAAACAAACAGGAGCCCGCCGGGTGGAGGCGTTTTATGGCCTAACGTGACGATTAGTGGAAGGCAAATAAAAGATTTGTTATTTCAGACTTGTGAATGTTTGCTTTTTGCGTGCTGCAGAGCGGCAATAAAAAACAATACTATTTGTTTCCAATACTATTCCCGGCATAGATCTAAAAATAATCAACCACAGATCCCAACCGACACCGAAGATGCCACGAGCTCAAGCGACAGACGACCAACTCCAACGAGATCACGTTTATTTTGTGGATGGCTCTGGCCTGATTAGGGATCGGCTGGCACTTCATTTGGCTTGGATAACCCATCGTTTTACGATCCATTCGAAAGCCAGCGGTCGAGGATCGTAAAATCTTCGGTGGGTGGGAGAGAGAGCGTGAAAAATCCTTTGTTTGAAGCTAGCGGCAAATTCACATATGTGAAGGCTGATGTCGCTGGGTTAGGGAACCCAGAGATTTCCATTTTCAATTGGTTTGTTTTTATTTCTTTCAAATGAGGTCCGCTTTCAGGGCACCGATTTCCATTACCTCGCTCGTAAAATCTTCGATTCCTGTGGATCCCACTGAACGGAAATCTATATGGATTTTATGACCTTCTCGAAAGGAAACCTTTCTCTTGAGAAAGTCGTAAAAAGAAATTGTTTTATTTGGAAGATAGCGACATTTCCCTGGCTCCTCTTTCCATCCCCCAGAGATCTTATCTCCGCTGTTCCTTAGTTAGTTTCACAGATAATGGATATCGTTTAGCGGCCATTATGATTCCTCGAAAGACGACAACCAAGGGATCCTAACTTTTGCGTAATTCGGATTCGCTGCCGCCCGCTCTCCCCAAGGTGATAAAGATCTCCGAGCTGCTCGGCTTTTATTTGTGGATTTTCCGCTGGCCCCGCCCACAACGATCAGGGAGCATATGTCGGCAGCTGGCATGAGGGCGAGAGAGACGACTTCTGGACGGACTGCACCAATCGGGCAACGGCTGGGAATGCAGCTGAAGATCCGTCGGTTCTTTCGGGTTCCTAAGTTTTCTCTTTGCTTGGTCTCTCCGGGCGCGTGGAGATCATTTTGCGTGCGGGTATTTTTAGTCCGGCAGGCGCGCTCTCAGCCTCACGAATTACAAGTGCTCCGCGGGCGGACCAACCCACCGAAACCATTTCGATTTTGATTTTATTTGTCGATCGGACTTCTCGGCTGACGCAACAACAAAACGCGGCCGGATTGGTAAAGTTCTTTTCGTATCCACCGGGGATCCTTCGCGTCGTAACCAAGTGAAAGTTTCTCCCCTGATGTTGCCCACTTCCTGCTATCCCACCTCGTCCCCCCTGCCCGACAGCGAGGAGCTGGTCAACAGTCTCATGGCCAATCCGGAGCTTTTCCGAGCAAATCCTCTGGCCGCGAGTGCCGTCGGCGGCGCCGGCCTGGATGCCTTGGCCTGCAACGGATTCGCCTCGGCCTTCTACTACCAGGGCATGGACAATCTCCTGGCCCTGCACAACAACATCTGGACCCTGCCCATATCCTTCCTGCACAACACACATCGACCGGAGAAGCCGCCCTTTTCCTACATCGCCCTCATCGCCATGGCCATCAGCAGTGCCCCCAACCAGCGGCTCACGCTGAGTGGAATCTACAAATTCATCATGGACAAGTGAGTAGAGGGAATCGGAGTCCGGGAGAAGGGAGATTTGGCTTAATTAAAATAGTTTTATAAACAAAGTAATTTAATTAAATTCAGATATCGGAAGATATAGAAATATACAAAATTTATGGTCCGTGCGGTTTGTTTATTTTGTGAAAAAAGCCCCGCGTTTATGCGATTTTTATGTTATTTGAAAATATTTTAAAATTTCTTTCCGAACCGCCCAATGGATTTCTTGGTTCGCCAGCACATAAATTACCCTGCGTAATTCCCAATTTCATAATGTGAGAAAAAATAAATACCCCCCAAAATTTGAAATAGAGATAGTTTTAAATAAAATCTCAAGGATTTAAATTAGTTAGAGGAAATGAGAAATTGCGCTTAAAACTACGAGGGGAGAATTTCTGGGTATCCGATCCGACTCTAAAAGTAAACCACTCCAAAAAGGAAATACAGAAGAAATAGAAATCCATAGAAACTTTAGTGAAATATTGAAACTCTTTGGAATTAACTGAATCCGTTCTCAGACTTTAAGGAAATTAAGAGAAACAAATGCAGAGAAATCCGTTCTCAGAGTTTAAGGAAATAAAGAGAAATAAATACAGAGAAATCCTTTCTCAGACTTTAAGGAAACTAAGAGAAACAAATTCAGAGAATGCAGAGATTTAATGGAATTCCAACATCCATTTATGATATCCATTAACCTCAATGGAACCCCAACACCCATTTATGCAATCTATGAACCAATCTTTCGGCTATATGTTAAGATCAACTGATTATTCCTTATCTTATTATATATAGAACGCATTAAGGAAACCATTCCAAAAACTCTTAATTCCATTATTTTACCTTTTATAAGAAGCAAATAAATTCCACAAATTTTTGTTAGCAAGCTTTTGAGGGCTCGGCGGGTCTGATTCTGTGATTTCTTATTGTTCCTCAAGAGAATACGTAAACCTCTTTCAATATCTGATATCTTTACTTTGAAATAGCTTTAAATCGATTATGAAAATGTTTTGGAACCTCTAAAAAAATGAATAACCAATTATTCAACTTTTATGAGATCTTCCATTCAAAAGTAAGATCACTTAAACCTTGTGCTTTTACTTGCATGAAGATCTTTAGATTCTCTATAGATCAGCAGATTATAATAGAGTATTTTAGAGAAGAAAACAATAGAATTAGAATAGTTCCCTTCACCGCCCTTATAACTGAAGTTTTTCATTTCTTATCGATTGAACAGATTCCCTTATTACCGGGAAAACAAGCAAGGCTGGCAGAATTCGATTCGCCACAATTTGTCGCTCAACGACTGCTTCGTGAAGGTGCCGCGGGACAAGAACACCATCGACGACAACGACAGCGCCGGCAAGGGCAGCTACTGGATGCTGGACGCCTCGGCCAACGACATGTTCGAGCAGGGGAACTACCGCCGCCGGCGCACCCGGCGCCAGAGGCACTGCGCCAACGCCAGTCGCTACGACAGGGACCCACTCAAGGTGAGTTTGAGAAAAGTTAGGAAAATTAATCCTTATAAATGTCTTGCCCTTTAGGATGGAGCGGGAGGACCAGCGCTGGATGCCAATAGCAGTGGGGAGGCTCGTGGGGCTGGCGACTCGCTCACCGACTTCGAGGTCTTCTGCAACGAGAGCTCGCCCAGCTCGCGGCCCAACTACTCGGACCACATCACCGAGCTGCACCGGCAGTACCTGTCGGTGTCTTTTGGCTTTAATAACCTCTTCAGCCAGGTGGGCCGCCAGCCCAGCCACACGAGCAGCAGCAGCGACGACGTCCGGCCGGCGGACAGCCCCAGCTTTGGCCAGAAACCTGACAGCGAGTCGAGGGACGAGCTGCACTCGCCGAGCGCGTTCAGTGCGCCGCAGCCACAGGGCACCCCGCCCGCGTTCCAGGGGCTGCAGGAGCTTCTCAACGGAGAGCCCAGTCCGCCGGCCAACAATCGGACAAAGACTACGACGCTCTTTACCATCGAGAATATTATAGGGAAACAGTAGTTTTCGGGAATTATTGTGGATTTTGAGTGTGTCCCCGCCAAAGACATAAAATAAGATTTTAAGCTTTTTAGAATAAACAATAGAATTGCTAATAAATTAATTAACCATCAAGTTAAATATTCTATTGCTGTCTCTTTCCCACTCCCAAGCTTGCCCACTTGTCTTTCACTCACCTGAACGCTGGAATTCCCGCACAAAGAGGAAGCAGTGATAATGCCCCCGCCCCCTTGACGGCGGCCAGCAGCAACAACAACCGCAAAGCAGCGCAAAACGTACGGCACTTTCACACACACACACGCGCACTTAAAAAAAATAGAAAAAAAAGACGCTTCGTTTTGGGCGACAATTAATTGGATTTTCCGCGATCGCGAGGTCCTGTAAGTCGAACAGGACATAGGCAGGATCAAGAGCCACTGATTTAAGCCTTTTCCCCGCCTCCGCCAAAAAAGCATTTTAATTTTGACGGCGGCCAGCAACAACGCAAAAACACAAAGAGCTTGGCCCGCGCACACACACACACACAAACAAATGCACCTAAAAAAAAGTAAACAAAATAGACGCCTCACTTTGGGCGACAATTAATTGTAATTTCCGCGATCGCGAGCACTCCGTAAAGTCCTGTAGATAGCACAGGACATAGACAACAACAACAACCACTGATTTTGGCCATTAATTCGACCGGCGCGGCCAGCAGCAATGCAAAAAAAGACAAAGAACGCGGCACCCGCACACACACACAAATGCACCTAAAAAAAAGTAAACAAAATAGACGCTCCACTTTGGGCGACAATTAATTGTAATTTCCGCGATCGCGCACTTGAAAATTATACGCCCCAACGTTCTGCGGTCGTGGTAAGTGTGATTAAACATTTTACCAACAATTAAAACTGAATAATTAACCAAAAATAAACGAGACGAGCAGAAGCCGCTGCATGTTTTTGTCAATTGCCGAAAGTAACTGCTGGCAATCGAGCTTTGCTTATCGAATTGCAATCGAAATCGGTGTAGCCAGAACGACGAACGTATGGCAGCCCCCAAACAAACTGCAGGGCAAGCAGTTCAGCAACTGCAAGCAGCTCTTAGAATAAAGCAGTCCCCGATTAAGCACCTTGGTTTCATTCCAGCCCTGCTTTAAATATTTATTACTAAATTTAAGCTAAATAACAAATTCATTTCATTTGCCCAGCAAGAGAAAGAGAGCGCATAGTTTTTGGAGTTTTGGGTTTTTTTTTTATTCTGATTTATGAAAAACAGGCATCCACTAGGTCCTCACATTTAGGCTTT
This sequence comes from Lissocephala sabroskyi, assembly GCA_037075105.1. Taxonomy (NCBI): domain Eukaryota; kingdom Metazoa; phylum Arthropoda; class Insecta; order Diptera; family Drosophilidae; genus Lissocephala; species Lissocephala sabroskyi. Next base: position 3,618 of record JBAMCP010000426.1, on the reverse strand, counting down.
TGTCTCCTGGGCTTTCTTGGGCTTGGCCTGGGCCAGCTTCTGGGAGCGCAGGACGGCGGAGGCGCGACGGAGGGCAGCCTGCAAGGGAAAATAAAGAAATATTAATTTCGCATACATCAAAAAAGGCAAAATGATTAGCTTATTAAGGCCTCAGTTAGATTTATCAACACGACTCTTCAGCGATCTTGGTTTGTAGTAGTTAATAAAAAATCATCATGACTGATAAAAAAAACTTATCAAAAGGCTTTCGGGATTTTTACCTGCGTCAGGTCCTTGCGGTACTTGGAGCCGACCAACAGGTTCTTCATCTTCTTCAGGGAACGACGGGGACCAGCCTTGAAGTCAACGCGAACTGTGTTCTTGGCAGGACGCTGGCCGTATTTGCCCTTCTTCAGGACAACAGTGAAGCCCTTCTTATCGGCCGCGGGAACCACGCCAACGGTCTTCTTGTGGACCACACCGCTGTAGCGGTAGGAGCTCACGCTGGTCAGGTTGTTGGGCTCCTGGAAGAGTTTATAACTTCATTAGTTTGTTGCTCTTAAACGGGCCAAATATTCGACTTGATGTTTCCATTATCAGATTTTAAGCTACTATCATGTTGTATTCAAATATCATTGTGAAAGTTAAATTGGAAACATCATCGAATGGGCGTTAAAATACAAGAGAGACGGCCGGCCATCCACTTACTGTGCTGAAGGGTTTCTTCACATCGCGCTTCTTCAACAAGAAGGCGTTGTTGTTGCGAATGATCAACCAATTGAGGTGCGAAGAGGTTGCCATCTTACGTCTGCAAAAGAAAGGACGAGAAATTAGTAACTCAAATCAAAAGCAGCAAGTCAAACGCATTGGCTTAAGGTTTTCAGTCTTGGGTGATGAATATAGTCTTCAAGAACTCTTCTGCCAATTCATTCATCATGAAAATCGCGGCTGCTGGAATTCAGCGCATGTGCTCACCTTTGGGATCAGCGGAAGCGGAGCAAATCGGCAAACAGGCGGCATGGAAAGAAGAAAGATAAACTCATTAGTTTAAAGTTAACGAAACATTAGAGTTTAATACAGTTCGAAGCTTCATTCAGTATTGGGTGATGAATTATAGTCTTCATGACGAGATCTGCACATTCGAACATCATTATAAAAAAGCAAAAGTTTCTAGGAGCGGCGGTCAACACGTGTGCAGGGAGCACTTGAATTACCTCGCAAGGATCTTAAACCGGCCATTCTAAGCAGCCTAATATATAATTCACTTGTAGTTGGTTCTTTTAACTCAACTTATAGCCATTTTAAAAGCCAGTCCAGCACCTAGAACTTAATCAAATCAAGACAAAACGTTAAATGCCCACCTTTTCTCGTTGAAAGACAAGCAGGAAAGAAATATGGCAGCCACGGCAGAGCGTAAAGTTGGCTGCGATTACACTTGCAGGGCTGCATTTCTCTAGGTATTTTCATTAAAGCGTTTATTATCAAACTACAGCCAAAAAAACATATTTGATTACAATTAAAATAAGTTTAACGTTATTTAAAGCTCATTTTTCATTTAATTTATTTTTAATTTGTAAGAATTTCAAACTGGTATATTTAAGGCGTTTTGGTATTTTCGCTTTTTCTGCATTCGGTCACACTGTTTTGTCAGACACATTTCCGAAACGAAATCGCACACACAGTAAAAAATATTAATTAATTGTTCTGAGTAACGAGAATTCATTTCACTAAGTTTTTGTTTTAGGCTGTGGTTTATTTTTATTGTCGTATGTCCATCCAAAACTTAAACACCCGTGGTAAGTTCCCCAAAAACCCTCCCTCCCCCCTCCACCACTTGCCCAGCCATCGTGGGAGGTGGCGAAGTTTCACATGTACAGAAAAATGGCTGCTCCCCCGAAAGAGTCGCCTTTGTCATTCACTGGCCGTTGGACCAAAACAAAGGGCCGACCTCGTGGCCGATTCATTGATCGAATCTGTGAATGAAATGAATTTATTTTATTTACAGACCCATTTGCTGATGCAATCAAGGGCAACGACGATGACATTCAAGACGGGCTTGTGCACATAAGAATCCAGCAGAGGAACGGTCGCAAGACACTGACCACAGTCCAGGGATTGTCCTCGGAATATGACCTGAAGAAAATAGTCCGATCCTGTAAAAAGGTAGGCAGCCCCTTACTTCCACTTTGTGTTATTGATTGAATTGATTTTTTGCAGGAGTTCGCTTGCAATGGCACTGTAATCGAACACCCAGAATATGGTGAGGTCCTGCAGCTTCAGGGCGATCAGCGTGAGAACATCTGCCAATGGTTGACCAAGGTGGGCTTAGCTAAGCCGGATCAGTTGAAGGTGCACGGCTTCTAGAGCGGGAAACGGAACAGGAGAGTCCTTCTTAAGTTTCTCAGGCTACACCAAAACTGGCAAGAGGAGTTCTGCGTTCACCTTTAAATTAAACAAACACTCTACTCTTAGAACATTTATATAAAGACACGAAGGAGGTAAAAAAGAAAACGGAAAATTATCAGAATTCAAAGATAAGTGAGGAGGTAAAACAATAGACCATTTACTGCGAACAATGTTAATCATAAAAGTTAAATAAAATTAAATGTTCAAAATACACGAAGCGTATTTCATCCCACATAAATTTTACAACATTAGAAATTCTCGGCTCTCGTACGCGGGCAGCCGCCATGTTGATGACGTATGACCAGTACAGTTCTGGTATTTTTCGCCAGGCGACAACTCTGGTTAGTCCCAGCTAAACTTATCAACAAATTTAAATAAATGCTGGTATAATTTATCGATAATTATTTTAAAGCATCTCTCGCTTCATGTATGACGGAAAATTGGCGGCAACTCTGGTCGATTTTGGCGTGGAACGCAACCCTGGCATATCGCTCACAAAAAAAATCTTAGCGCCGCTAATTCAGCCGCGTGAAAATTCGAACGCGTACTTTTATTAAATTGATTTTAAATTCGCTGTTTTTCGCATTGATTGTGCGTTTTTATTCACCGCGTGTGTCCCCCACAAACCAAAGCGCAAACGAATTTCACACTCCATTCGTCTGTTTTTCCCTATTTTAGTTCAATTTTTTTTTGTGTTCTGTGCTGTGCCGCGTTCCCCAGCCACGAGGAACAAGTGGTTTTTGTGCTTGCGGCAGTGCAAAAATTCGCTGCTTGCCACACGCTGACATTTAAACATTTCATTGTATCTTTTTTTTTCTGTTGTTGCCAATCTCTGGAAGCCCTAACGCAAATCTAGCGGTGAGTATTATTTTACTTGTTTGCCTTTATGCATGTGTGTGTGTGTGCTGCCTGCCCGATCTTTTCTTTACCGAATGTATGCATGTGTGCGTGTGCTAGCCTGGCGTCTCTGTAGCCATGCGTGTGTGTGTGTGTGTGTGTAGTCACCCGATGCCCACTTGACTTTGGCGTTGCTTAAAGTTATAAAAAAAAAATGTAGAATTTTTGTTTAATTAGCTGCCGCCGCCACAGCGTCTTGCAGTTCATTTGCCATTTCGTTCCAAACTGCTTGCCGCCAACCACATGTGATTGAGGAAATTCAAATTTTTTAAACAAAACTCCCCCCGCCCTCGTTCCGCTTTAAGTTGATCGACGAGCCGATCTTGGAATTGTTTA
>JBAMCP010000425.1:0-54353 GCA_037075105.1 Lissocephala sabroskyi | reverse complement strand
AAAAACAAACAAGTGACGCGCTCAGAGACCTTCTAGCCCGCAATTCCTGGTCTGTTAACCGGTTTCCTTACTTCATCGTCGCATCGCTATCGTCGCATAATGCAACTCATCATATAGAACTTGTTTCAATTGCCTCGTTTTACGACCTTTTCCATGTAAACCGGGGGGTTCACCCCACCGTCACCGTGGCACCATTGACGTCTGCTGGGTTGGCGGGTCAGTTCTCCTGCTGTTCCGAGTCCTTAAAGAGTTAGTTCCAAGGCCCTTACGGTGGGTTTTAAGTGGCGGGAATATAGAACCAAACAAACCTAAAGTGTTAATGGTTAAAGATCCGAGTTAATGCTCTTTAATCCCATTACTCCACAGAGAATTTCTCGTAATGTTTCCTGAAGATTGTAAACTTCAAATGAGCCTTAAAAAGTTAAAGCTTAGGAGCTTTTGTCTTCATCTTGAATTTACAGATTCCTTAAAAGTTCATTAGCTCTTTCCTAAACCTAGGTCTTCATTTCGAGCTGTCTTTAAACTATAGGTCAGCTTTCTTATTGAATCCTCAAGCGTTACCTTCGTCTTCTTCTTTGTGAGTTCCTTAAAGTTCCTCTTCTCATCCCTTCAATTCAAGCTGCTTTTAATTAAAGTTCACCATCTTTATTGAAGCCTCAAGCATTCAGTTTCGTCTTCAGCTTTGTGGATTCCTTAAAAGCTCCCCAATAACTTGGTCTTCAATACAAGAGGCCTTTCAATTTTAAGCTCAGCATCCTCATTGAAGCCTCAAGCGTCGAATTCATCTTCAGCTTCGTCTTCAATTATGTGAAAAGTTCTCATCAACTCCATCTTAAATTCAAACTGCCTTTAAACTAAAGCTCAGCATCCTTATCCATCCATCAAGCTTCGTCTTCGTCTTCAGCTCTGTGGGTTCCTAAAAGTTCCTCGTCTCATCTTAGAACTGAATCTTCAATTAGAACTGCTTTAAAACTAAATCTCAGCATCCTTATTGAAGCCTCAAGCGTCGCCTTCGTCTTTAACTTTGTGGGTTTCCCAATAGTTCGCCTACAATTTAGCCTTCGTCTTCAGCTTCGTCTCTGACTCTTTGGGTTCCTTAAAAGTTCCCTAGCTCTTCCCTACAACTCGATCTATTCAAGCTACCTCCCCCGATCTGCCAAGCCTCCTTAAGTCTTTCTAAGAACATTTTGAAGACTCCGCCTCTGTCACACCTTCAATTCCTAGGGAACCCAGAAAGCAGGAGATTTGAAATTCTCTAAGCACCCATTTGGCGGGCCTGCTCGTCTATCAGTTGCCTGATAACCTGGCTGATGGCCCCACTAATCATTGCTTAATTCCCAAGCCGCGCGTCAAAACGATTGAAATCTATTGCCAATCAATTGATCTGGGGCGCAATTCAGGTCGCCTGCGATCTGAGTGATTTCGAGCCGCCAACTTTCATTCATGGAGTTTCGCCAGTCACAATTTGCATTCACCGAATGACAAAAGATCGGCTCATTAACCACATGTCCACACATTTGCTAATTAATTCATTTACACGCCGGATAATTGTGGCTCACGGCGAGTGCATTGAATTGGCGACGTTCGTTTACCTTTTCGCTGACCGATTTGTTTGGGTCACCTGTGCACTTGAACCGCTCGGCGCGCGGGGGGGAAATTAAGAAAAATATTTATCCAAATTCTTATGGAGCAGCCCAACAATTTGGCAGCGGACAACGCACACCGCCGGCTTTCAATTTAATTCAATTATGTCCAATGTTGACGTGTTTACCAATCTCGGCCGCAGTCGCCGTCGCCGTCATAGTCACAGTCACTAATTAAAAGGTTTAAGGCTGCAATTTGCATACTGGACAATCACGGCAACTGTGGTGAGGCTGGCCCAAGGGCCCGGCGGCCCCGGTGCGTGGTGCATCCAATTGCCCGCATAATCTTGTAATACTAACCCAATGGCCCCGGGGCCAGACAGCCGAGCTGGTGGGGATTTTGGCAGGGCATGAGCGAGTCGAAGGGGCAGTCGGCCGGCCGGACTCGTTTTACAATTGTTTTGTGAAATTAAATTAAATTGATTGAATTTAAACTCAATTTGGCGGGGGGGTCAATGGTGCGCCACCAGGCAGGTTGATAATGACACACTTGACTGGCCGGTGTAACCGCCGAGAGTCCGAGAGTTGGGGGCAAGCGGAAGTCGGCCCGCCCCAATCGATGCCCCAAAAATCCAACGCGCCTTATCGGCCGTCTGGCCGCCAAGACGCACTCAACGGCTGTGGCAGTGTCGCCGCCAATAAAGCTGAAAATTTTAACTGACCGAGGGGCGGCGGGCGGGGGCCGCGCTGCGTTGGCGTTCAATTGTTTGCCGCGGGCCGTGATTGTGTGGCTTGTGTGCCGTGACCCCCACTCCGGCGAGCGGCAGGCAGACGCGGCCAGAGTCTCGCCCGCTGGCCGATCTATCGCCAGATCAGTACGCCGAATGCCCGCGTGCGAAGCGCCCGTTCCGTTGAATCCACACGCCCGTCTGCAGGAATAACTCAGAAGCCCGTAAAATTGAGACTACGGTCGTGCGAAAATTACGTTTAATGAAAGCGTTTGAGCGGCTCTAAATTGTAGACAAGCCACGAGCGGGCCACGGCGTAATAACCTTGCCGGTGACGTCACCCAAATGAGCCGCCTGCAGGCCTTGCCGGGCATCCACAAGCCCGCGCGGGTCAGGCTCGGCCTGGGGGTCAACGAGCAGACCGGGCGGCTGCAATGGTGTCCTGGTTTCACCTGTTGTAAACTTCTCGTCCTGCTTCCAGTGGTGATGCTGCCTGTGACTCTGGTCCTCATCCTCTTGCTGCGCATGGACAGCCTCCTAACCGCCCTGCAGCTCAACGAGGGCCAGCGGGCAGCCGGTTACCTCGAGCCCGCCAAGCCTGCCGGCCAGCGGGCCAAGCGCTGCCTGCCCTATCGCTATGCCAATGGCGAGACCCTGGACTGGGAGGAGCGCGAGCTGATGAAGGACGCACGCACTTCCTTCCTCCCCCAAAGCGGCAACTCTATACCCCGCGAGTGCCTGGACAGCGTGCAACTTGGACGGCTGGACAACAGCGTAGGCGAGCCGGCCGTCTCCGAAAGCGACCTGGACGACGACGGGGACATCAAGCGGGAGTTCTACACGAGCCACAAGAAGGCCATTCCACGAAGGTATCTGGAGACGCCGCACTACTGGGCCTGGCGGCTGGAGGACTGGGAAAGGACCCATGAACGTGGAAGGAGGGAAGTGGGCGTGGATATCTTGAGGGAACCGGAGGAGACGGAGCGGCAGGAGGACGACAGCGCGGGGGACTTGGAGTCGCAGATCCTGGAGACCACAGCCGCCTTGCAGTCGTTCTGGAACGAGCAGGGCACCCCGGAGGGCATACGCCAGGCCCAGGCCAAGACCATGAAACGCTACATGGACTTAAAAGTGGATCCTTGCGTGGACTTCTACAAATACGCCTGCGGCAACTGGGAAAAGCTCCATCCCATACCCAAGGACAAGGCTGGCTTTGATACCTTTGAGATGCTAAGGGAAAGCCTGGATTTGGTGCTGAGGAATCTTTTGGAGAAACCCAGCCCCACGGGGGTGGACAACCGCAAGAGTCCTTTGGAGAATAACCAAGTGCGCCACAATCTCTTCAAGCTCAGCGAGGACGAAGAGCCCTCCGCCGAGGTGGCCGTGGACCCTAAGCCAGTGGCCCTGGACCAGGCCGCCCAGGCCGAGCAGCTGCGCAAGCACATTGTGCGCCGCAGGAACATCCTGAACCGAGTCCTGGTGCGCTACAAGCGCCGCACCAACGCCAAGCGCAAGCGGCTCATCGACTCGAACCGCGACAAGCCCAAGGAAGAGGAAGTGATCCGAGCCACCGACAAAGTCGAGCCCGCGCTGCAGCCCCAGAAGCCCGAGACCTTGGGCACCAAGGAGTATTTGCATCCCAAGTACGATGCCCAGCTGAAGGCCAAGAACCTGTACAAGTCCTGCGTGAACAACGACCTCCTCACCCGCCGCGGTTTGGAGCCTTTGCATGCCCTCATCCGGGACCTGGGCGGCTGGCCAGTGCTCGACCCCAAATGGTCCGACAAACAGTTCAACTGGCAGCATTTGGCGGCCGTGCTGCGCCGCTACAACAACGACATCCTCATCGTCCAGTGGGTGGGGGCCGACATCAAGAACTCCGAGGAGAACATCATACAGTTCGACCAGACCGGCCTGGGCCTGCCCACCCGCGAGTACTTCCTCCACCAGAGCAATGCCAAATACCTGCTGGCCTACCAGCGCTACATGGCCGAGGTGATGCACAAGCTCGGCGCCCCCCGGGCCCAGGCCATGCGCACGGCCACCGAGCTGATAGCCTTCGAGACGCAGCTGGCCGGGATCACAGCCCCGGCCGAGCAGCGCCTCAACGTCACCAAGCTCTACAAGCGGCTGACCCTGCAGCAACTCTCGGCCACTGTGCCCCAGATCAACTGGAAGGCCTACCTGAGCACCCTGCAGAGCCGGGAAGTGCGCGACTCCGAGGAGGTGGTGATCTATGCCGTGGACTATATGAAGCAGCTGGTGGCCCTGCTGGCCGAGACCGAGCCGCGCACGGTGGCCAACTACATGATGTGGCGGTTCGTGCGCCACCGGATCAACAATGTGGACGACCGCTTCGATGACATCAAGCAGAACTTTTACCATGCCTTGTTCGGGCGAGAGGAGAGCCCGCAGCGCTGGAAGGTGTGCATTGCCCAGGTGAACACCAACATGGGCATGGCCGTGGGCTCGATGTTTGTGAGTCGCTACTTCGATGACAACAGCAAGCGGGACACTTTGCGCATGACCCATGAGCTGCAGCAGGCCTTCCGGGATATCCTAAAGACCACCGACTGGATTGACCACAACACCAAGCATCTGGCCGAGGAGAAGGTCAACGCCATGTCCCTGAAGATCGGCTACCCGGACTTCATACTCAATGCCATAGAACTCAATGAAAAGTACGCGGGCATTGACATTGACCCCGACAAATACTTCGAGAATACCCTGAATGTCCTGGTCCACACGGCCAAGACCGAGCAGGCCAAACTCCACGAGCGGGTCAACAAGACCAACTGGCAAACCGCCCCGGCCATAGTGAATGCCTATTACAGCCGCAATAAGAACCAGATAATGTTTCCGGCGGGGATACTCCAGCCGCCTTTCTATCATCGCCATTTCCCCAAGTCGCTGAATTTTGGTGGCATTGGCGTGGTGATTGGCCATGAGCTGACCCACGGGTTCGACGACAAGGGCCGGCTGTTCGACAGCAACGGCAACATCCACAAGTGGTGGACGGATGCCTCGATACGCGGCTTCGACGAGCGCGCCCGCTGCATCATTGCCCAGTACAGCAACTACACCGTCGAGGAGGTGGGCATAGCCCTCAACGGCGAGAGCACCCAGGGTGAGTCCATCCTCCAATCCTCCTCCTACAATCCTTCTCATAAATTTCTCTGCTTAGGTGAGAACATTGCGGACAATGGTGGCTTGCGGCAGGCGTTCCATGCCTACAAGCGCTGGCTGGAGGAGCATCCGCAGGAGGCCAGCGGGGAGCTGCTGCCGGGCCTCAACATGACCGGGCCGCAGTTGTTCTTCCTGAACTTCGGGCAGGTCTGGTGCGGGGCCATGCGGCCGGAGGCCATTCGCAACAAACTGAACACGGCCATCCACAGTCCGGGGCGCTTCCGGGTGATTGGAACTTTGTCGAATTCCTATGACTTCGCGCGGGAGTTCCATTGCGCGGCCGGCACACCCATGAATCCTTTCCACAAATGCAGCGTCTGGTAGTTGGCCAGCGATCCCTTCCTAGACCTCGTTACCTTCATAGCCTAAGAGTATTAGCAGCCAAGCAAGTCGCCTTGGAATTTCTGGTAAGTCGAGCGGCCGCTTCAATTAATTGGGGACGATGAGTGTCTCGGGCGGCGCCTGGGCTGCTCTGCTTGTTGTGCCAACACACACTTCATGTGTGTGCCAGTTGATTAAAGTTGATTTATGTTTTCTCGATTGGTTGGGCGATCATTGAACTTTGTGTATTTGCAGGGTGGAGATTGAGGAAGCCAAGAGGAATTTACCAAGAAGTTGCTTGAGTTAATTTATATTTTGTATTTTAGCCGAATCGTTTTAAATTTGTGATAATCTTAAATAAATCATATTCCACTCAAAAATCGCTTTCAACTCAAAAACTTTCGAGTCGATTTTCCAGTTGAAACTTTTCTCAGTTCCCCCACAAAATCTTCCCAGATTCTTATCCAGTCTTCTCTGTCTGCTCGTCGCGCGCAGTCCCCGCGTTGCTTTTCCGCTAAAAATATATATATATCATTCTATATATAGTCAACCACCCGCGCCGATTATGCTTGATGAAAATATTCCCAAGCCCTAAAAATGAATTTCATTTGGTTTATCGGCTTTCTGGTGTCCTTAACCAACGCCCAAGGCTACGGTTTAGATCCTTACGGCGGTCCAGGTCCCCAAGCCATACGAATAGGTAAATTTCCAACCCTATTGGAAGCGCTTTTCACTCAATTTCTCTCTCTCAGGCCTTATCACCGACGATCCGAGCGAGAGGATCCGTCACACATTCGAGCACGCGATCTCCGTGGTGAACAATGAGCTGGGCGTGCCGCTGGTGGGGGAGACGGAGCGGGTGGAGTTCGGGGACTCGTTAGGAGCCTTCGCGGAGGTCTGCAGGATGATGCAGGGCGGGGTGGGCGGTGTATTTGGGCCCACGGCCAAGCACACGGCAGCGCATTTGCTGAATGCCTGCGACTCCAAGGACATCCCATTTGTATACCCGCACTTGGCCTGGACGCCGCAGGCCAAAGGCTTCAATTTGCATCCCCATCCAGAGGACATAGCCAAGGCTCTGCATGACATCACCGAGGAGTTCAATTGGTCGCGCTTTATATTCTGCTATGAGTCCTGTAAGTTTGAGTTAATCCTTTAAAAAATTGAGTTTTATGTTTGTTTGTTTTTTTCTCCAGCGGAATATCTGGGAATCTTGAACCATCTTTTGGATTTGTATGGATCTGAAGGACCTATTATCAAGGTCATGCGTTATGACCTCAATCTCAATGGCAACTACAAGGCAGTCCTGCGGCGCATACGCAAGTCCGAGGACAGCCGCATTGTGGTTGTGGGCACCACGGAGGGCGTGGCCGAGTTGCTCCGCCAGGCCCAGCAGGTGGGCATCATCAACGAGGACTACACCTACCTCATAGGCAACCTGGACCTCCACACCTTCGAGCTGGAGGAATACAAATACAGCGAGGTGAACATAACCGGCCTAAGGATGTTTGACCCCGAACAGCCCGAGGTGGAGGATCTGATAAGCAAACTGAACCAGGAGTTGGGCGAAAACAAACCCCTCGATAAGGGTAAGAAAATGTCGAACTTTCTATAAGGAAATTATTAACTGTCTTTCAGGTCATTCGCCTGTGACCTTGGCCATGGCTTTGACCTACGATGCTGTGCGGGTTTTTGGGGAAACCACAAAGTTCCTGCCGTACCAGCCGCAGGTTTTGAACTGCTCCAATCGCCACGACAATGTCCAGCCCGACGGCTCCACTTTCAGGAACTATATGCGATCGGTGGGTGATTTAAAGTGTTCCCTTAACTTTTCTAATTATTTGTTTATTTAGCTGGAAATCCTGGAGAAAACCATAACCGGGCGCATTCTATTCGAGGGCAATATACGCAAGGGTTACTCCTTTGACGTCATCGAGCTGCAGCAGTCGGGGATCGTCAAGGTGGGCACCTGGCAGGAGGGCAAGGAGCTGAAGTTCGACCGTCCACCACAAATGCCAAACCTTCCCGACATTGACCACGATTCTCTAATAAACAAAACTTTCAAGATCCTTATATCGGAATCTGTAAGTTTCATCCTACAAACCTTGACAAGCTGGAGGAATTTAAACTCATCTCTTTGCCTCGTAGAACAAACCGTACGCCAGTCTGGTGGAGAGCATTAGCACTCTCTATGGGAACGACCAGTACGAAGGATATGGCATCGATCTGATCAAGGAGCTGGCGGACAGGCTGGGCTTCAACTTCACATTCATCGTGGGCGGCAACGATTATGGTTCGTTCAACAAATCCACAAACACAACCACAGGGATGATGAAGGAAATCGTGGAGGGAGTGAGTTTATAATCAAATCAGCGGAGCTTCTTTTTTAAGTTGGTCCTTTTTAGAGAGCTCATCTGGCGATAGGGGACTTCACCATCACAGCCGAGCGCCAGGAAGTGATTGACTTTTCCCTGCCGTTCATGAACTTGGGCATAGGAATTTTGTTCAAGAAACCCCAAAAGGCCGAACCACAATTGTTCTCCTTCATGGACCCGTTCTCCGGAGAGGTGTGGCTGTATTTGGGCCTGTCCTATATCGGCGTGTCCTTGTGCTTCTTTGTGCTGGGCCGTCTGTCGCCCACTGAGTGGGACAATCCGTTTCCCTGTGTCGACGAGCCGGAGGAGCTGGAGAATCAATTCACCATCAACAATTCGATTTGGTTCACCACCGGAGCGCTGCTCCAGCAAGGCTCCGAAATCGCCCCCAAGTGAGTAGATTTCGGTCTCCTGGAATTAAAATTAATGGGTTCTTTTTAGAGCGCTTTCCACTCGTACGATTGCCTCGATTTGGTGGTTCTTCACGTTGATTATGGTCTCCTCGTACACGGCCAATTTGGCGGCCTTTCTCACCACGGAAAGCCCGCAGACGCTGATCAACAACGTTAAGGATCTGGCGAATAGTGAGGGAAAAGTTTCGTATGGAGCAAAGAAGACAGGATCCACGAGGAATTTCTTTTTGGTAAGGCAAAGCGAAAGAGATGAGTTGAATTTAGAAATTGAGCAATTTCCGGCAGACTTCGGATGACCCAATCTATATGAAAATGAATACGTATTTAAGCGAACATCCCGAGTTTCTCACCGAGAACAATAATGACGGCGTGGAGAGAGTCAAGGCAAGTAATTCGTATGCCTTTCTCATGGAGTCCACCTCCATCGAGTACCACACACGGAGGGAATGCACCTTAGACAAAGTCGGCAACTCCCTAGACGAAAAGGTCTACGCCATTGCCATGGCCAAATGTAAGCTGAAATTAGAGAACCAAAGATCTCAGATATAATCTTAATTCTATTGCTAGTCTGGCCGTACCGGGATAAATTCAACAACGCCATCATGGAGCTCCAGGAGCAGGGCATCCTGGCCGGCCTCAAGAACAAATGGTGGAACGAGATCGGCGCCGGCGTCTGTAGCGTGAGTTTCTTTATCTTTAAATACCCCTAACAATCCCTATAAACTCCCTGTTCTCTTCTCTCCAGTCCAACAAGGACACAGCCTCCACCTCTGCCCTGGATGTGCAGAACCTCAGCGGCGTCTACTTGGTCCTGGTGGTGGGCGTTTGCGTGTCGGTTGTGTTCACTTTGATCTGCTGGTGTTTCATGGTCTTCAGGAAATCCAAATTCTACGAGGTTTGTTTATAGAGTTCTTTAAAGCTTCAACCTTTAAATTGTGGCTCCTTTTATAGGTTCCTTTCTGTGCTGCTCTGGCGGAGGAGTTCATAATAGTAATCACCTTTTCCAATCATGAAAGAGCCCTGAAAAGTGCCCAGTCGGTTTACTCGCGCAGTCGCAACTCCTCGCAGTCGATTGAGTCTTTGGAAACGGACTCGGAAGATCATTCGGAAGAAGAGTGACCTGTTGGATTTTTTAGAAATATTAATAAAGCTTTTCGGAACTTTTACTCAATGGATGGGAATTGGGAATTCAGTTGGCATTTTTCACTCGCGGCGAACGGTTCGAAAATCGTTTTAAAAATTCCCCCAAATTATGTATATGCGGGTTTTTAGATTCCTTAACTTAATCGTAAGCCTAACAACCGTTTTTGCCCAATACGAGGGTTATGGAGGTTATGGGAACTTTCCGAATTCCCCAGTTGTGCCGATTGGTAAGAAAATTTTCATCAGATTTGTGTGAGTGGTTGTGCGTGTGTGTGTGTGGGTGTGTGTGCTCGAAATGTTTTCAACGCGCGATTTATTTTTAATATTTCGGAAAGAGAACACGCTGTTCGTTCCATCAGCGCCGAAAGCTCATTAAATTGAGTTTAACTGTTTGTTTATTTTGCTTGCAAGCAATTCGCCCCGAGAGCCAATTCCATTGACAAAGAAGAACCTCAGAAACAAATGTTTACAAACAAACCGGCATGGGATTTGATATTGACTAAATACTAAAAGTCTCTGGGGATTTATAGGCCTGCTCACCGATCAGAACACCGAGCAAATGAATATCGTTTTCGATCATGCGATAGACGTGGCCAACCAGGAATTGGGCACCTCCTTGTCCTCGCTAAAGGCCGAGGTAAATTATGGAGACTCCTTCCAGAGTTACGGCAAACTCTGCACCATGTTGGAGGTGAGGATCGGAACAGTTAGGAGATATAGACAGTGAGTAACTCAAGGACTTTTCAGGCTGGAATTGCCGGGGTCTTTGGGCCTTCGTCGCGCCACACTGCCCTGCATTTGATGTCCATCTGCGATGCCATGGATATTCCGCATATTTACGCGGATATGAATGAGTTGGCCGATGGTTTCAATTTACATCCTCACCCAGATGATCTGTCGGCTGCGCTTTTCAGCCTCATCAGTGCTTTTGAGTGGGAGCGCTTCATTTTTCTCTACGAATCGGGTGAGCAGTTGGGGGGACTTAAATTTCTCCAAGTTAATTTATTTATTTCTCTTTCTCTCTCAGCGGAGTATTTGGGCATATTGAATACTTTATCGGAGTTGTTCGACAAAAACGGCCCTATTATCACTGTCCTGCGCTATGATATGCTGCTGGACGGCAACTACAAGCCGGTCCTGAGGAAAGTACGCAAGTCGGAGGACAATCAAATCGTCGTTGTGGGCTCCACGGACTCCATGCCGGAGTTCCTCAAACAGGTTTAAGTTTTTAAATTGTGAGAGATCGAGGTTCTATAAGTTTCTCTTACAGGCCCAACAGGTGGGAATTATAACGGAAACTTACAAGTTCATTATAGGGAATCTGGACTTTCAATCCTTCGATCTGGAGGAATACAAATACAGCGAGGCGAATATCACAAGCTTCCGTTTGTTTTCGCCCACCAAAATGGCAGTACGCGAGTTGCTGACCAAACTCGGCTACAACCAGGATCCCGAGCCAATGCGCAATGGCAAGGACTAAATCGTATTAATAAGGAGTTTTTATTTTGATTACTTTTTTTTATAGGCTCCTGTCCCATCACCGTGGAAATGGCGCTGACCTACGATGCCGTCCAGCTGTTTGCCGAGACCCTCAGGAATCTGCCCTTCAAGCCGCTGCCCCAGAATTGCTCCCAACGCTCGGACAGCGCCCGGGACGATGGATCCTCTTTCAAAAACTATATGCGCACGGTGGGTAATGAAATTGTCCTTAACTTCCTCTACTTTCTGTGTGTGTCTCCGGACAGCTTCACCTGAAGGAGCGCCTGCTCTCAGGACCTGTTTACTTCGAGGGAAACGTGCGCAAAGGCTACCGCCTGGATGTGATTGAGCTGCAGCCCTCGGGCATTGTGAAGGTGGGGACCTGGGATGAGGTCCACGACTACCGACCCCAGAGGCTGGCGCTGACCAACTCGGAATTCGATACCGTCAGCAATTCTCTGGCCAACAAGACCTTCGTCGTGATGCTCAACGTGCACAACAAGCCGTACGCCAGTTTGGTGGCCAGCGAGAAGCAGCTGGTGGGCAACAATCAGTACGAAGGATACGTGGTGGACCTGATCAAGGAGCTGGCCGACAAGCTGGGCTTCAACTACACTTTCATCGATGGCGGCAGCGATTATGGCTCCTACGACAAGGAGACCAACCAGTCGACGGGGATGCTCAGGGAAATTATGCAGGGAGTGAGTCGGGATTTTTAAATGAGAGGAATCTATGTGATCCTGTGATCCTTGCAGCGCGCTGACTTGGCCATCACGGATCTCACCATCACCTCGGAGCGCGAGCAGGCGGTGGACTTTACCATTCCTTTCATGAACTTGGGTGAGTCAGGGGAGTTTTTTAAGGACTTCAGAATGATTGTGGATTTTTGCAGGCATTTCGATTTTGTATTTGAAGCCCACGAAAGCGGCTCCGGGTTTGTTTACCTTTATGGATCCGTTCTCCCCGGACGTGTGGTGGTTCCTGGGTTTCTCCTTTTTGCTGGTGTCCCTGAGCTTTTTCATTCTGGGCCGCCTCTCCCCAGCCGAATGGGACAACCCGTATCCCTGCGTCGAAGAGCCCACCGAACTGGAAAACCAATTCACCATAGGCAACTCCATCTGGTTCACCACCGGAGCTCTGCTCCAGCAAGGCTCCGAGATCGGACCCAAGTAGGCAGCCCGCAAGGCCCAGCCGAGTGGTTCTTAAATTTCTGATTTTTCGCAGGGCCCTTTCCACGCGTTTCGTGGCTGGTTTCTGGCTGTTCTTTACCTTGATTGTGGTGTCCTCGTACACGGCCAACTTGGCCTCCTTCCTGACCATCGAACAGGCCCAGGTGGTCATCGAGAGTGTCCACGATCTGGCGGAGAACAAGAACGGCATTCAGTACGGATCCAAGAGCAACGGAGCCACCAGGAATTTCTTCCTAGTAAGTCGCTTGTTTGTCCTCAATTCAGGGGAGAAAATCTCACAGATGTTGTCCTTCCAGACCGCCACCGAGGAGCCGTATATGAAAATGAATAAGTACATGAACGAGCATCCGGAGCTGCTGACCGGGTCGAACGAAGAGGGCCTGCAGAAGGTGAAGAGCAGCACGAATTATGCCTTCCTCATGGAGTCCACCTCGATTGAGTACCACACGAAAAGGGAGTGCAATCTCAAGAAGATTGGCGAGCCGCTCGACGAGAAATGCTACGGCATAGCCATGAAGAAAAGTAACCGAGAGCCGAAAGAGAGAAAGGAAAGTTAAAGGATTCTATTTCCTCTTTTATAGACTCGCCTTTGCGGGAGAAATTCAACCATGTGCTGATCCAAATGCAGGACCAGGGCGCCTTGGAGAAGCTGAAGAACAAATGGTGGAACGAAATTGGCCAGGGCATTTGCGCGGTGAGTCGCCGGGCCGCCTTGAAAAAAAGGTTTTTCTTTTGCAACTTTTCTAATGGCAGGCCAAGGATGATGCCCCGGATGCCACGCCCCTGGAAATGGCCAACCTGAGCGGCGTGTTCTTTGTGCTTATGGTGGGCAGCAGCGGCTCTCTGATCCTCGGCTTGGTCAGCTGGATAATCTTCGTCACCAAAAAGGCCCGCCACTTCCGGGTAAGTTGGTGGCACGCCCACAGATCCTTTGTTGACGGACTGGTGGCTTTTCAGGTGCCCCTGCGCGATGCCTTGAAGGAGGAGTTCATGTTCGTCATCGACTTCAACAACTACGTGCGGGTGCTGAAGAACTCAGCTTCGATTTACTCACGCAGCCGGCAGTCTTCAGTGGCCAACGAGTAAGGCAAATCGGAGTGAAATCTTTATTTAAACTCTGGCAAATGGAACGTGAGAGGAACGCGCGAGAAAGCGGAGATTTTAACAATGTCTGTACAATTAAAATAGCAACAAGTGAGATCGATTCAAGTCCAATTCTTGGCCCGCCACAGCAGGCAGTGAATGTGGTTGTCCACATCGACGGGCGGCAAATGCTTCCCCCCCGCCTGGGTGGGCGTGCCAGCTGCCGCCGTCGAGGACTCCGGCAGGTCCACATAGCGCGAGATCAGGGAACGGTAGCGCCGGCCTATGGTGGCTATCAGTGGAACATTCGAATGCCGCGACGGCAAAGTGATGATGGTTTTTATCTAAACAAGGAAAGCGGTTAAAAAAATCTAGCAAATCACAGGCCCTCCCTCGGCTTACCTCGTTTTCGTAGGGCCGGAAAACGCTGATCGGCCGTAAGGTGCCCACCTCGGCTATAATCAGGCAGCCCCAAGTGGTGCCAATGTACAATTCCGTGGCATGGGTGGCCAAGGCAGAGATCTGGCATTTGATCAGGCTCACATGCTCGTCGATGGCAATGCTCTTGAGCGACTCCGAGCAGGGCAGCAGCTTGGAGCAGTCGAGCTTGTTCTCGATCTGCTTGCTGGCTGCCTGCCACTGGTAGACCATAAACCCGGGGTACAGGCAGGTGAAGACGTGGGAGTCGTTGGCGCACATGCGGGCCACCTTGACGTCCTCGATTAAGTTGGGCTCGTCGCTGTGGCACAAGGCCTGGTGGCCATTGACGCCGGCCTCGTTCAAAGGGAACACATTGATCTTCCCGGCCACCTCGCCGCACCACAGCTCGTAGGTCCTGGAAAGTGAAATGAAATTAGTTAAATTCAAATCAATTGACCTTGCTTACCCCTCGAGGCAGACGGCCACGGCCGCATGGAGCACAAAACCCGAGCTGATTTCGGTGAGCACAAAAGAGCCCTCGGCAAAGGCGCACTTGCTGGGCACCCGCTGGGCATCCACGAGAAACACCCGGCCATTCTGCAGGCCCACAGCCACGCGCTCGATGCGCTGCATGTACACGAGGCTCACCACCGGCGACTTGATGGCCGGATCCAGCATATAGGAGAAAATATGGGAATACGAGGCAGTGCTGTAGGCATGCAGGTTGCCCGAGACATCGCCCATCCAGATGGCCTGGCCAATGATGCAGCAGCTCAGCATGTTGACCTTGGGCGGGCGGCTGGCCGAGCGGGCGCGCAGGGCCGAGCCGGAGTTCTCGGGGGTCTTGGGCGCCACCTGAGGCTGCGGGGCACACAGAATGCTGCTGCACTGCAGCACACAGCCACCTGGCGTGGTGTCGAGGATATCAATGCGGGAATTAAAGGCCGGCAGCCAGAGCTCAAAGGCAGCCGACTCGTCCTCGGCTCGAGCCTGGGAGTTGAAGACGCCGCAGACTATGCGATCGCTGTGGGGCAAGGCCACCACGTCGATCAGGTGAATGCACTCGGGGGCCGTCAGGATGGACACAATCTGGCTGGCCGTGGGGCGTTTCTTGGGCAGCTCGTCCCAGCAGAGGACCATCAGGTCCAGGCAGTAAGTAGGGAACTGGGCCTCGCGCTGTGTCAGAGCCGGGCGGCTGCCCTCCAGTATACACTCCTTGATGGACTCGTGGCCCTCAAACGGCTGCCGCAGGCTGATGTTCTCATAGATAAACATGCCAAACGAGAAGCAGTCCACCTGGAAAAGAAAACCTTGAAGAAAATCTCTTTTTTGAGGCCTCTCGACTCACCTTTTCCGTGTACTCCTCCTCGCCGTTGTAGCGTATGATTTCGGGGGCCATGAAGCCCTCGGTGCCGCCGAAGCCCTTCGAGCCGCTGGGGGCCGTCTGCCGGCTGATCCCGTAGTCGGCTATCTTGATGTGCACCGAGTTCCTGGGGCTGTCCTCCGTGTGGGGCTGGGGGAACTCCCAGACCAGCACATTCTCCGACTTCAGGTCGCGGTAGATGATGCGGCGGCGGTGCAAATACTCAATGGCCCGGGCAGCCTGGAGCACCAGAATCTGGAAGGTGTGAGGGCCAATGTGCCCGCCGCTGCGGCGGTATTGGCGCAGCAGCGAGTCCAGGCCGCCCATGGGCGCCAGTTCCAGGACCAAGGCCAGCGGCTTGATGCAAATCCCCACCAGGGGCACAATGTTCGGGTGCTTGAGGGTCAGCAGGACGGCCAGCTCCTGGCGGGCAGTGCAGTAGGCCTTGCAGGAGTGCTGCAAGGGGTCGCGGTCCCACTTGCCCAGGGCCACTTTGTAGGCCATCAGAGCGCTCTGAAAGCAAACCAATTGAAGTAGAATTAAGCCAGTTTTTGGGTTGGGCAACGACTCACTTCCTTGGCCCGGGCTCCCGGCGGCACAGGCTGCAGCATTTTCATGGCCACGGACTTGAAGGAGCGGGCGCCTTTCAGCTTGCAGCTGGCCTTGAACACAAAGCCGAAGGCCCCGCGCCCCAGCAGCGAGCCCTTGATGATGCTGTCCGAATTGATGGTGTATTTGTCAGGGATGTCGGCGAAGATCACATCGGGGGCCAGCTGGGGCATCGGCTGCTCTAAGTGGACGGGGCAGGAGAGCTTGCTTTGGTTGTAGACCGAGAGGATGCACTCCTCGATCATCCAGGAGTAGCAGACGTTCGAGTTGTCGGGCAGATTGTAGGCCGGATGCCCGTCGGTTGAGGTGTTGCGCGAGGAGCCCGTGGAGTCTGGGCCAACCCCCGAATCGGCATCGGAGCAGGCGCCGCCCAAAGAATCCTCCGAGCGGCGCTCACGGCGCGCCGTGGCATTGAGGTAGGCGGAGAACACATTCAGGGCCCCGTCCTCGCCGTAGTAGTCGCCGTGCATGAAGAAGGCTCCGCGCTTGCTGCTGCGGCTGGGGCGATGGCAGTTCATGGCGGCCGCCTCGCGATCCAAGGCTCCGCCGGAGTCGCCGGTGTCTTTGCCTCCATTGCTGGCATTGTGGAGGAGCTTCTTCAGGCATTTGGGACAGACCACCAAGCGGGTGATGAGGAAGCGACCCTCTGAAGTGTGGACAAAGCGAGTGCCCAGCGAAGGATACCAGTCCTCCAGCAGCAAATCGATGTGGTCCACCACCAAGGCCAGCAGCTTGGAGACATGCGGCATGTGGGGCTCCACCTCGGCCAGCAGCTGCGGCTGGGCCTCGTCTAGCTCCTGGGAGATGTTGACCTGATGCAGGGGAAAGTAGACTTCCAAAATGCTCGAGGAGCACAGACTCAAATCGCTCCAGATGCCGTCGAGTTTGAGCTTGAAACGGTTGGCGGGCGTGCGGAAGGGCTGGGTGCGTTCGCTGCTGTGGAAGGGCAGCTCCCAGATCTTGAAAATCAGCACTGGACCATAGTAGAGGGAGAGGCCGGTCTGCCACAGATTCCACTGGGTGTCCTGCTCCAGCGAAGTCCTCAAATCAAACTCAAGCGACTTCTGTAAGGCAAGAGAAAAAGTTAGCAAATATTTTAAGGCAAGGACTTTAAACTCACATCGTTGGCTGCTGTGTAGACGCCGCGGATGGCCTCGATGATCTGCTCGTCGGCCAGGATGCGGGTGATGAGGCGCGACCAGAAACCCGAGGGGAAATAGGTCATCAGCAGAATGCGGCGCAGGCCCATTTCAACGGAAGGTTTCCCTGGCAGCGGATCGTAAATTATATTGTTCAGATTCACCTGACGCGACACCGAGCAACTTAGATTTAAATTGCGTCCGCGCGAGCGCTGCGACAGCTTCACCGTGGTGCCCACAAAGGGCGAGGCCGATTCCTCGGCCGGCAGGAGAGAGGGTATCAGCAAGGTCCTCGAGTCCCAAGTGAGCGCCACCTCGAACTTGTTCAGCAGGCTCACAATGTAGCTAAAAGAAAAAATCGGGGATTAAAAGCCGGAAAAAAGGCTCAGCTCATCCCAACTCTGAAATGGCTTGTGAATTTGAATTTAGTTGTTTTCGCGCGTTTTAGGATTGTCACACACACACAAAAAGAAAATATCGAACTGGCAGCTATCGATTATTTATAAGTGCAGCAGGAAGACGGCAACCCTGGCTTACTCGGCCATTGTTTTGAAATTCATTTTAACTTTTAGTCCGTTAAATGTATAAAAAACCGTCTTTAAGGACAGATGAACAAACGGTAACAGACGGACATGGTCCTCTCCTCTCATTTACTCCCACAAACATTAAACCCTTCGAGGCTTGGAACTCCCAGGACCCGGAACTCACCTGCGGTTGCTGTTGCCTTGGGCATTTGCGTTGCGGAACAAAAGCTGCAAGTCGTCCAATTTCATCACACCCGTGGGCGCAAATGGATTGATTTCCCTGACGGTGACCACATGGGCCAGCATATCGCACAGCCATTGAGGATCCAGGAAGTAAAAGTCCCTCAGCGTGGCATCGTCGTAGTGCAGGATCACTCCATTGTCGTGCAGGAACATCGTGGCCTGCTGCAGCTCGGCAGCGTCCCGGAAACTCTTGTAGTTGTGCAAATGCATTTCCTCGGTGACCATCCGTTTGTACTGCCCCGCATCCAGCACAGGATCATGGCCGGCATCGCGTAGATTGCAGGAGATCACACTGATTATATCCTCCAGGGCAATGTAGCTGGCGGGGATCTTCTGCAGCAGCAGCGGCTCCTTCGAGCCCGGCGAGCGCAGCATAAAAGCCGTGTCGTAAATTATGTTGGACAGCAGGCGGATATTATGCAAGGTCCTGTGGAAAATAACATTAATAATATTGCCTGATGGCAGGTTTAATGAGCTTACCTGCAGCTAATCTCGATGGAGTCAATGACCCGCGGCAGGCCGATCTTCTCGGCATCTGGGATGGCTATGAATTTCTCGCGTATGATTTGCTGCAACTCCTCGGCCTTCTGCGGCGAAAAGGACTCGCCCACGGCATCGAAATGCGTGCCCACAATAATGACCGGCGAGTTCGGCGCCCGGGCCTGGATATTCCCCAGCCACTGCAGCAGCTCGGCCAGCCCCTTGTGCCCGTCGGTAATCTTCCAAAGGACCAAATACAAACTCCTCTTCGACAGGAAGTACTGGTGGGTGGCGTAGTACTCCTTCTGGCCACCAAAGTCCCAAGTGCGAAACATCACCGGCCCATGCGAGCCTGGGGCCTTTTTGCGCTTCTCACAGATCCAAGTGCCAATGTCCACGCCCACCGTGGAGATATTGGCCGGGGCATGGCGCTGGGAACGGGAGGAGCTTCTGGAATGGCCCATACGCTTGGCCCAGTGATTCTCGCTGGCCCGCGATCTCTGGGCGCCCACGCCCTGCCGCAGCAAATCCAGCAGAGTCGTCTTGCCAATGCCCTGGACGCCGACCACCATCAGCTTCATGCGGGCGTACGGCTGGGCGTCCTCGAAGATCGACTTGAGGTAGCCAATGATGTCCATGGTCTTGTACTTCTTGCTCTCGATCATGGACTTGAGCGGGTCCTGGAGCAGGCAGCCGCGCGTGTTCAGGTTCCACAGCCGCGTCAGCAGGCCCAGATGAGGCGGCAAATCAGTGACCTGGACATTTCCGCTGATATTCAAAACGCTGAGGCTGTTCAGCTCGTGCAGGGAATTGGGGATTTCCTTCAAACAATTGTTGCTGATGTCCAGCATGGAGAGATTGGGAAAGATCAACTTCGACTTGGTCACGCCCACCACACTCCAGTCGGAGGCATCGTCGGACTCGTTCAGCAGCGTGGCCACATCATCCGTGGACAGCTGGATGCGGGCCAGCAAATTGTCAGCCAAAATCAAAGTGCGCAAGGCCTCCAGGCGCAGATGGCGGCGGTGCCGGCAAACGCTCTTGAGCACCGAGGCCCGAAACGAAGAGGCCTTGGCTGGCTGGCCGGGATGCTTGCCAAAGGCCGGCGTGGTGGGCTCCTCCGGCTCCACCGCCTGCCGCTGCACGTAACTGTAGCAAAGCAGGTGAGGATCGGACTCGGTGATGCGCGGCAAACTGGGCCAGCAGGAGATCTCGTTGTGGCTCAAGTCCAGCTGCTTCAGGGTGGCCGGGTAGCTGGTCACATGGCCCATGGAACGCAGGCTGTTGTAGGACATGTTGAGCCGCGTGAGGCTGACCGCCAGGCAGGGCAAAGCGGCCGGAATGCTGGTGAACAAATTGTTGGCTATATTCAAACTGCTCAGCTGGGAGGCCCCGTCCTCCGGCTTCGAATCGTTCCATTTCACTTCGTTGTCCATGATTTCCAGATTAAACGACCAAACATTCCGATGGCTCAGATGTTGGTAACTCACAGTCCGCGGCTTGCTGCCCGGCGGCTCGCCCGACTCCAAACTGGAGAAGGGCTCCAGCTCGGTGAGCCGGTCCAGGCTGAGCTGGGAGCTGGAGGTCTGCATGGGCGGCACGGGCAGGTCCTTCAGCAGGTTGAAGGCCACGTTCAGCTCGCGCAGCTTGGGGGCCCGCCAAAGGTCAAACGGCAGCTCCTGCAGTTTGTTGTTGGAAATGTCGAGGATGGTGAGGGCGGGCAGGTGAAACAAAGCAGACGAAATGCTGGTCAGCTGGTTGTCCTGCAGGAACAGCTCCTCCAGGGCGGGGCAGACAAAGCCAGCCCGGCCCGCGTCCGGCAGCTCAGTGATTTTGTTCTGCGCCAAATTCAAGTACCTGAAATAAAAGGAATTTAATTGGCTGATCGAATTCCTCGCCAAACTCACTTGAGGCTGACGAGATGGAAGAGCTCCGCGGGCACAGCGGTCAGCAGATTGTGCGAGAAGTCAATGCGGGTGATGGCCGTCAGGGCCACCTCAGTGAGCCGCGGATGGCCCTGCAGCTTCGGGTTCAGCTGCAGCACTCCATTCACCATCCAGTCAAGGCTGAGCCAAAGAAATCATTAGACGGGAAAGCAGGAGGAGGATGAGGAATCTCACCGAACGAAGGGCAGCTGGACGCTGGAGCTGCTGTGCCAGTCGATGATGGTGGGCACATTGGGGAACATGGCGCTGTAGGATATGTTGTTGGCGGACGGAAAGAACACGTTGACCTCCACGGGTGTGGGGAGATTCTTCTTGTTGATTTTGTAGTCGGAATCCGGATGGACCCGCCGGGCCAAGAGCCGATTCAAAATAGCCTCATCCTCGCCAGCTATGGCCACGCTCAAGGCCGTGCCATTGACATCGCGGGCACCAAACCTAAATGAACGCCAAATTAGAAAAAGAAGGACTTTCTGAGTTTCAAACTTACTTGAGCAGCAGGTCGACCATCGGCAGGGAGCGCTGCTTGCAGGCCTCGGTGATGGGCACATTGGTGAGGCCGTAGATCTCCTCGCTGCACTTGGGGTCGTTCTGGTCCTCCACCGGCTTGGCCACTATGTTGGGATTGGCTCCATGCTGCAGCAGCAGCTGGGCCACGTCCAGGAAGCCGCCCCGCACAGCGGCCAGCAGGGCCGTCTCCCGGGCTGCCCCACACAAAAGATTCAGGTTTATGGGGCAGCGCAGGCTCTCCTGGGCCTCGCCCTCGCCCTTGACCAGCGACTCGCCCTCGCCCGAGATGTGCAGCCTGGACATGATGGCCTGGATGCCTATGGAAATCCTTTTGCGGGTGGGGGTAATCGGCGTGCTCTGCGAGGAGCCCTCGGCCGTGTTGTTGAGGGTCTTGGAGCAGCTCAGCTGCCACTTGGCCAGCACCCCGACCAGCGACTTGTTGCCCAGGATGCTGGCTATATAAAGGCTGCTCTGGCCGGTCACATCCTGGGCATTGGGATCGAAGGGCAGGCGCCACTCCCAGACGCCCTCCTCGTCCCGATATGTTTGATAGAGGTAGTTGGGGTACTCGAAGTTGATCAGCAGCTCCAGCAGCTTGATATGCCCGTTGATGCAGGCCGCATGCAGCGGCAGCCAGCGCTCCACGGTCGGCTGTTGGATGAGCTCGGGAAAGCGCTCTAGCAAAAGCCTGGCAATCCCCTGGTGGCCATGATGCACGGCCACGTACAGCGGGGAGTACTTGGTCACGGCATGCGAGCGTCCATCGGCTCCCGCGTCCAGCAGGCGCTGGGTGATGTTTTCGTAGCCCGACTGGGCGGCTCTGGGGGGAGAAGCGTTTGGGTTATGAAGGCCAACGCAAATAAGCCAATTACACTTACATGAAGAGCAGCGTGTTGGCCCCGGCCGGGGCCATGTTGACGATAATCTGACGCTCGCTGGCCAAGGCCTCGAGGAGGACGCGCACGGTGCGCTCATCTCCGGCGGCCACCGCCTGCCGCAGCTCGCGGTGTTTGATCAGGCGCACTTGCTCGCGAGCATCTGGGGGAAGGAAAGTTCAAATTTAGACATATGGAAGATTTTTTGGGAAGGCCCCTTGGTGTGTACCTAGCCCACGCCTTGGTTCGGTGACCTCATCGACGAAATAATCGCAGGCCTCGAGGGCCGTTTCGGTGCCAGCTTTGGGCTGCTCCACAAAGTTCCAGGACATTTTTTTACCAGCGGCCGACTTACATAATTCCAGCAGCTTTACCAATAATAATTAATTCCAAGACCAAAACCGCCAACCGGCCGGGGCCGTGCTAAAAATTCTACTGAGCTACTGAAAAGGCTTCGGCGTGGGCAGGCCAGGCCGCCTAGGAAAATCAATTCGGGTCGTTGCTTCGTTGGGGGTCGTGCGGGTCAATGCGTCATGTTCATTCATTCACAGCGGCGGGGGCTGCACTGCGCAAGACACGCAAATCGGGCTAACGGCAACTGTTGCACATGGTCATGGTTGGCAGCCATTGATGGCTGCATGTGTGTGTGGGTGTGCGTGTGTGGGTGACTGGGTTGGTCGTTTGTTTACATCGATTTGTCGTCTATTGCGAAATTTCATGAAACCCCCAAATTATCAAATATAGCCCTCATGAATCAGGGAAACGTATAAACAGGCTTGGGCTTTCGTAAGACGCAATTAAAACGATCATTTTAAAATGCATTTGACTTTAATTGGGGTTTTTTTCTTACCTTCGTCGGAGTCGCTCATTTTGGCGTCAACTTGGAGGTTTTGGTTGTGCAACTGCACGAGAGCACACTTATTTTAGTTAAAACTCTAAATTACACCATATTTTATCACTGATTTGTGGGTTTTGTGCAAAATTTTTTACATTTTCTCTGCTGGATTTCAAAATAAACAATTGGCGACGTGAATTCGCAAGCACAAGAAGAAGAATAAATACAATTCGCTTTGAACGGCGCCGCAAGAAGAAGAACAGCGATAATTTGATTCGTTGGTGGTTCATTTTACCAAACAGCGACAACACTGGAACCAAAATGTCGGTTGAATTTTTAACTGGAACAACAAAAAAAGCGGAATATAAATACCATCGAATACAACAACGTCTGAACCATGATGCAAGAAATACAAGGTGATCCCATCGGCATAACAGAGCCCGGAATTTATCACAAAAATAGGTGAGACTGAGTGGACTCAGCGCAGTAAGTGAGACTTTAACGAGAATACTGTTTTTGCTTAACCCTTAAACGGATACAAGGGGTTTCAAGTTCCTCAATATAATAATATGAAATCGCGTTTTACTAGATAATATATTTTTAATGTGCGCACAAGGGTTAAATATTCGGAACAAATTTTGCCTGCAGTTGACCTGTCGCATTAATAAGCAAATCCCAATTGATCGCAGATGTTCCAAACATAAAAGATTCTGTGCCGCCGAGACCACCTTATACTCATTGCATCATGGCTGAATTGCAGTGTTGTTCATAAGATTTTAGTTCGGAGTGGAACCACCAGCTAGATTCGGGAACGAACTAGGTTCATGAACATTTAATTTACGAAAACAACCCAAAACACGCATAAATTCGTGAGTTCGGGCGTAGATTAATGCATAAAAGGCATTGCAACGTATTTATTAATTGTTATTAACGTAAGTTCGCAAACAGCGGTCCCTTTGCCCACCCGTTTAATAAGCCGCAACGCCTACGACGCACGTAAACGTACAAAATTCCAAAGGGGGCAAGTCCAAAACACGCAGTGAAAAAGAAACAAAGAGAAAAATAAATAAATTAAAAATATGCACTTGTGTTTTGCTACCACGTTCGTGAATTCGCCAAAACCAGCCCCATAAATACTATTAACACTCGATATTAATTCCCTCCAATGCAATTCACACCCACCGACCAACATTACAAAAAGGGTGGGGGAGTGTAATCAAACAAAAAAGAAAAACAATAAAATATACGCTGAGCCAGTGACCAGGGCACAGGAATTTCACTTAATTCAACAACAAGCTGCTTCCCCACCCCTCGCGCCCAGCAACGGTAGTTCTGCCATATTTGCGAGACTAAAGTGGCAAAGTTCATGACGAACGGTGAATTTGCCAAAACCACCAAACGGAACTTTGAATGCATTTAAAAAAAGAGTATTGCGCTGTCGGCGAGGCGTTGACTTGTTTTTGTTTCCGAACTCGTCTAACCCAACGACTGGTGGTATGAATGAATCATACACAATTTTAAAAGTCAACGCTGATCCGTACGGAGTTCAAGTTCGCCGATACGAAAACGCCCTTTGCCTATAATAACAAGTTAGAAAGCTAACCCCGCCCCCCACCCCTCCCCCTACACCTGCGCGCCTGCAGTCCGCGGAGTGTGGACAATTGGGTAATTTCCGCCCATAAACATTCTCGTTCCCAATTACCATATTCGTCTCCGTGTGTGTGTGAGTGTGTGGGTGTGTTTTTGTTTTTTTTCCAATAACTAAACAGCTTTCGGATTCATTTACAGAAAATCACCATGACTAAGTTTTCGCACTCCCCATTGGAGTTAAGCTAAGCGAACCAAAAGGAAACTAAAGAAAAAAAGAAGCCTTCCCAGAAAATAAAGAAAGATTAAAAGACAAAAGAATCTCAACAGAAGACGACCGAAATGGAGCTGCGCTCGCCGTACCACGAATCCAAGATAGCCAACAATGTGCATCCTTGTTCCTTTGCCTATGCCCAGGACCTGCAGCCACAGCAACAGCAACACATGCGACGCCTGGCCAAGGCGCCGCTTTGGGTGCCCGCAGACGGCATGTACCCAAGATTCTCGCCACATCTATGGAAAAACGATCCCCCGGATATCCTGAATCTTATATGCTTCCTGCCGAATGGCCTGTTTATTAGCTTGACCACCAAAACCTCGGCCAAGATCCGCGAGATCAAAGCCGAGCTGGTCCAGCAGGCCAAGAAGCTGCCCCTCGCCCACCTCATCAAGGACGCCTGCGACTACCAGATCAGCGGCATTTCCAACTTCAACATCGAGCCTTATTTGGACGAGACGAAGCGGCTGTGGGAGGTGCAGCCTTATTTCGGGCTGCTGAGCCTGGGCGAGCGCACGGACAACAGCACTTTTTCCAGCGACTACGAGCTGACCAAGATGGTCAGCAATATGATAGGGAAATCCTTTGACCAGCAGAACTCGCAGGCCACGCCGGAGATCGATGACTTCCGCCGCAAAATGACAAAGGTGTGCGAGGACATTGAGCTGGAAAGATCCGCCTACACCTGGCAGCAGCGGCTCCTCTACGAGCATCCTTTGCGGCTGGCCAACTCGACTGAAATGCCCGACCTGATACGCCAGCGCCACCCGACCTCGGCCTTCCTCATCGCGGTGAAGAACGAGAACGACCAGTCGACCTTCACGCTGTCCGTGCAGGAGTACGACACGCCCTTGTCCTTGATCGAGCTGACGCTGCAGAAGATGAACCGCTCGCAGATGAAGATCAACGACCGGGCCAGCGATTATATCCTGAAAGTGAGCGGGCGGGATGAGTTCCTCTTCGGGGACCATCCGCTCATCCAGTTCCTCTACATTCAAGAGGTGCTCTCGGACTCCGCCGTGCCAAATGTGATGCTGCAGTCGATTGTGCGGCTGGACTCGTATTTGAATCACCACAACGAACAGAACTTGGTCCTGAAAAGGCCGCCCAAGCAGAAGAAGCTGCTGGCCGAGCCGCAGACGCCCTCGGAGTCGCTGTGGGAGAACTGCGCGAATTTCTCGCTCACTGTGCACTCGATGGTCAATGTGAACTACGATCGCGGTCGGGCCTTCAAGGTGGGCATAGATGTGGGCCTGTATCATGGCGACAGGAAGCTGTGCTCGCAGAGGTCCTTGGACAGCTCGCATGTGGGGCCGCGGGACTTTAGTTTCGATGCGCCGCTCACGTTTGACATTCAAATGCGCAACTTGCCGCGCATGACAAGGATATGCATAGTGATATTCGAGGTGACGAAGATGTCGCGCTCGAAGAAGTCCTCCAACACCAAGGACAACACGGTCAAGGATGTCTCCCAGTTCAACAAGAACCCCTTGGCCTGGGTCAACACCACCATATTCAATTTCAAGCATCAAATGCGAAACGGACTGCAAACGCTTTTCACCTGGACTTATGCGGACGACATACAGTCGGACGAGTCCTTTCATCCTTTGGGCACTGTCGAGCAGAACCCGCGACGGGACGAGTGCGCCGTGGTTAACCTCACATTCCATACGTGAGTCCCAGATCCTTTCCAGTGATCCTTATTTTGATTGTTTTTTGTTTTAGCAACGGCGCCGAGGCTGTGCATTATCCCAGCGAGGAGGAGGTCCTGCATTTTGCAGCCGAGCGCATGCGGGCCCAGCGGGAAAAGCCTCAACTGCTGACCGAGCCCACCAAGTCCTTGAAGGAGATCATTGTGAACTACACAGGCTACCGCCAGCTGCTGGAAATGCATGACCAGGACCGCAATGCCATTTGGGACCGGCGCAATGAAATGCCGCGCGAGTTCCCCGAGGAGCTGTCGATCCTCTTGCACTGCGTCTACTGGAAGGAGCGCGAGGATGTGGCCCACATTTGGTATCTCCTCAAACGCTGGCCGCTCATCTCCATAGAAAGATCCTTAGAGCTCCTCGACTATGCCTACCCCGACCCGGCCGTGCGCCAGTTCGCCATCAAATGCCTGCGCCTTCTCAAGTAAGCCAAAGGATTCTTTGCCTGGCAATTGCCTTAATTAACTGCTTCTGTCTCTTCCAGGGACGAAGAGCTTCTGCTTTATCTGCTGCAGCTGGTGCAGGCCATCAAGCACGAGTCGTATTTGGACAGCGACCTGGTGAAGTTCCTGTTGGAGCGCGCGCTGCGCAACCAACGCATCGGGCATTATTTCTTCTGGCATTTGCGCTCGGAGATGCAAGTGCCCTCGATGCAGACGCGCTTTGGGCTGCTGCTGGAGGCCTATCTGAAGGGCTGCAAGCAGCATGTGGCGCCTTTGCGCAAGCAGCTGCATGTGCTGGAGAAGCTGAGGCAGGGCTCGCTGATAGCCAAGGACGGCAGCAAGGACAAGGTGCGCAATAAGCTGCAGCAGTTCCTCAGGGACCAGCACAGCAGCGGAGTCTTCCAGAATATCCAGAATCCTCTGAATCCGAGCTACCGCTGCAGCGGCGTGACGCCGGAGAAATGCAAGGTGATGGACTCGAAAATGCGGCCGCTCTGGGTGGTCCTGGAGAACGCGGATCTCACCTCGAACGATGTGTATATAATTTTCAAGAACGGCGACGATCTGCGCCAGGACATGCTCACCCTGCAAATGCTCCGGGTCATGGACCAGCTGTGGAAACGCGAGGGGTAAGCGGGGAATCTCTCCAACCAACTGCCAATCTCTAATCCTTTTGTCCTTAGCATGGACTTGCGCATGAACATTTACAACTGCATCAGCATGGAGCAGCGCCTGGGCATGATCGAGGTGGTGCGGCACGCGGAGACCATTGCCAATATCCAGAAGGAGAAGGGCATGTTCTCGGCCACGTCGCCTTTCAAGAAAGGATCTCTCTACAGTTGGCTCAAGGAGCACAACAAGCCCGGCGAGAATCTGAACAATGCCATCAAGGAGTTCACGCTCAGCTGCGCCGGCTACTGTGTGGCCACCTATGTCCTGGGCGTGGCCGATCGCCACTCCGACAACATCATGGTCAAGCGCAATGGCCAGGTGAGGACGCTTGTCCTTTTCTCATCCTCAGCCTCTATTCAAATTTTTTGGTTTTAGCTCTTCCACATAGA
Source organism: Lissocephala sabroskyi (assembly GCA_037075105.1). Classification (NCBI taxonomy): domain Eukaryota; kingdom Metazoa; phylum Arthropoda; class Insecta; order Diptera; family Drosophilidae; genus Lissocephala; species Lissocephala sabroskyi. The sequence continues at coordinate 26,834 of JBAMCP010000425.1, read as the reverse complement.
CTTTGGCCATATCCTGGGGCACTTCAAGGAGAAGTTTGGCGTGCGGCGGGAGCGTGTGCCCTTCGTCCTGACCCACGACTTTGTCTACGTCATCAACAAGGGCGTGAACGATCGCGAGGCCAAGGAATTCTGCTACTTCCAGGAACTCTGCGAACGAGTGAGCTTCATTTTCCTTTACCTCCATATTATATACTTATATCCTTGTGGCTTCCTAGGCATTTTTAGTTTTACGCAAACATGGCTGCCTTATTTTGTCGCTCTTCTCGATGATGATATCGACGGGCCTGCCCGAACTCTCCTCGGAAAAGGACCTAAACTACTTAAGAGAGACTCTGGTAGGTCCTGAAATCCTCACCAATCTGTGCTTATATTTATTCTTTATTCGTTGCTTAAGGTTCTTGACTACAATGAGGAGAGGGCGCGCGAGCATTTCCGGGCCAAGATCAGCGAGGCTTTGGCCAACTCCTGGAAGACTTCACTCAATTGGGCCTCCCACAATTTCTCCAAAAACAACAAACAATGAATTGACTAAACTTATTCAAAACTGTGCAACGACAACAAACCAACAACAACAACAAAAATTGCTAATTACACACACACCCACACCCCAGCTAGGGAAATCCTTGCAGCCTGCGACTTTCAATTTTCGATTCTTTCTGCCTAATTTTCTGTGTAGTACAATTTTTTATACAATACAAGCCTAAAAATAATCTTAACTATTTACAATCGAGTTCAAAACTATGTGTTCACTACGTTAGGGCAAAGCGAAAAAAAAAAACAAAAACGAAAAAAAATACGAAAAAATCCCCGCGAGAAAACGAATCTTTTTTTTTTATAAATTGTAAATTTCTTTTTAAATTCTTTTCCTTGTGTTGCTTTTGTGCTTTTTGTTGTGGTTTTGTTGAGGCAAATCCATTCACACACCTGATAAGAAATAAGTTAATTTAATTTTAATTTCAAAATGTAAACCGCTAAAAAACGAGTGCGTGGTCATCTACAATGTATCCTATTATTATAATTATTATATATATCTTTTTTTGTCGCTTTTTGTGGACTTGCTTAATTTTTATACCCTGTCAATTTTTTTTTGTTTGTTTCCTTTTGGCACAGTAAATTTTTTTTTGTCTTTTTTGTGAAATTTTGTGGTGTTTTTTTGGCTTTTGTTGTGGTTTTGTTCAGGCAAATCCATTCACACACACACATACACACACCTGATATAAAATAAGTTTATTTTATTTTTAAATTCAAAATGTAAAACCACAAAAATCGAGTGCGTGGTCATCTACAATGTATCCTATTATTATAATTATTATATATATATATTTTTGTCGCTTTTTGTGGACTTGCTATACATTAAAAAAAAAACAGAAATCAAAAAAAAAATCGACAAGTTTTTAAATATAATCATAATCTCGGGATCTTCGAAGGGGATCTTCTGTTATGGCCTTTAAAAGGACATAGAAAGGATGTGTAGTGGTCAGAAATCAATTTCTCATAATAAAATCGCTTAAAAAAAATTAATTATTTCAAAAGAACTTAGGGATCTTTGTTTGGAAATCTTAATAGTCTCGAAAGAAAGCTCAAAGAAATTTTCTGGCTATAAGGAAACCTATTAAAGACTTAAAAAAAAATAATTGAATGATTTATTTCCTTAAAAAAAAATAGTTAATTTTTTAATTTCCCAAATTTTTTTTTAAGACTTCCAATTATATGCAGCGACCCAAAAATACATAACTTGCTTTCTAGGTAAGTTAGGAACTCCGTGGGAATGTGGATGTCAGTTCCCTGGAAATAAAATTTATAAAAAAAAACAACTTTTGTTTTTATGATCTTTTTGTATAAATTTTTATTTGACATCAATAGTTTAAACATCGATATATAAAATATATATATATTTGCATGTATATATATATATTAATTTGTTAAAACTAATTTTTATTTCGGTTCATTTTACACTTAATTCGTATCAGAGAAGCAATCGGATCCTTCGAATGTCTATTTGTATAAAAAAAAATGGAGCTGCAGTTTCAAAATGCACACGGTACATTTCTAAAAAAAAATAAAATAAATTTTTTTTGTATAGATTGTAATATTTTTTTAAGAGTCTAGCTAGAAAAAAAGTCCGTAGTTTGTAGACCGCTTGGAATATTGTGGGTATTTCATGGAAATTTCGTAAACTCCTAACTAAAAAAATTAAAGGAAACGTGAGTCACTTTTTTGTATCTTCTCTTTGATGGAATTTGTAGTTTGATTTTTTTGTATATTTAAGATTAAAATCCTTTATAAAAATATTGCAAACCGACTTGAAACCCTGCCGACTCCTGCCGTTCCAAACCACTTTGCAGTCTCGTTAAAAATACTGTATTTACAATTTCTTTTTTTTTTAGCTTATTTACTTAAATTGAATTCAACATTTGAAGTCCTTTTAGTTTTTGTTAGTTGAATAATTTAGAAAATATGAGAAACCGCGCTTCTTGTCTTTTTTCACTTTGTAGGAATATAATTTCTTTCAGGTTTTCGTTTTTTAATTCTTTAAATAACTTTGTTTGTTTTTTTAAGGTCCTGCGTCTGTAAATATGTTTCTGTGTTTCAGTTGTAGGTTTGTACATGTCCTTGCAATGCTTCAGAATTGGCTCGACGTTGCCAACATTTCGTGGGCCTTAAAAACGATTAAATAAATTAAGAAACTCGCCTGCGGCTTTGTCGACGGCGGCCTGGCGGGCGTTTTTGAAACGCCCAGCCAGACGTCCTCAAGGAGGCCCAGGAGTTGCCTGGAAGTGTCCCTAACTTTGCTGGCCATTCAAGGCTTTCAAAAAAGCCTTAAAACTTTAGAAAGTTTTTGGGTTTTTAATCTCTAATTCGATTTTGTTCGAGCCACAAAATGTTGTCAAGTGGATTTTTTTTTGTAATTTTGTATAAATAGAATTTTTTTTTGTTTTTGTATTTCTAGTTTCAGTTTTTGTTTTTTAATTTAAAGGCACACGCATTCGGTTGAATATAAAAATCGGACTTTTAGTTCTCATTATTTGTTTCTCCTGCAGTGATTAATTTTTTTTTTAGAGTTTTTTAAGTTTTTTTTTTGTCTAAAAGAAGTTCAGGCTCAGTCTGTTTCAAGGAAATGTTTTGATGCAAACACAAAAATTTAAAAAAAAAAACAATTAATTTTTTTTTCTTTGAGATTCATAAGGAGCAAATTAACGGACACAATAAAAACATGTAAATTTTAAGCTTAATTTAATTAATCCAATTCTCAACTGGTTGGGCTTAATATTTCCTTTTTTAGCTGTTTGTGTGTTGCAGTTTCAGTTTTTTTTTATGGGTTGGCCTTAAGAAACTTAATCGAGCTTAATGCAAAACAATTCGACTACAACTAAAATAGCGACTAACTTATTTTTAGAATAGGCGTATGTGTAGGTATGTGAGTGTGTGTGGGTGTGTGTGTGTCCTTTCCAATGTGGGCTGCCTGGGCTCAGTGACGCGACAGATTCAGTGGCAAGTCTGCAAAGGATTCGATTAGATTTTTAGGCTCCTTTAAGGATCTTGAACTCACCTGAACTTGGTTCATTCTTTAAATCGTTCTTTGTACAACTGCTGGGGTTGCCGCTGGCCTGGCGGTGATTCGCCTGCTCGCCGCTCGCCTCGCTCAGCTTGGGTGGCGCCTGGGCGGGCGGCAGTCCGCTGAGCTGCCCATGATGGCCCAGTCCATGCCCCAGATGCCCACCGGCCTGGCCATAAGCCGCCCCGTTGTAGGCAAACGGATGAAACGGCGAGGCGGGGGCTCCTTGTCCTCGCGGCGGCAACAGCGGCGGCCCACCGCCCTGGTAATGATGCATCCACAGGGGATTGTGCCGCAGGGCCGCCAGCGTGGAAATGTAAGGATGATACAGCGAGGGCGACACCACCGATGGAATGTAGGCCGCGGCCGCGGCAGCCGCTGCCGCCACAGCAGCCGCGCTGCTGCCGCCCGCCGCCGCAGAGCTGGGACCGCCGCTCGATCCGTTCACCTGCGGCGCGTACATGTAGTAATGGAGGGGCGAGCCGGCGGGCGGGAGGTGCTGGAGCCGGCGGTCCGGGGAGCTGCGCTCGCCGGGCGACGGACTGCTGGCCGTCAGCGAGGCGAACTCGCGGCGTATGGAGGCAGTCTTCTTGGGCACAGTGCGGGGCGTGGTGGCCGGCGGGGCCGGCGTGGGCGAGGCCTGTGGAATGTGCGGTGAACTGGGCGGCTGGCGCTGGCCGCTGGCGTACGTGGGCGGGGCTGAGATGGTGTAAGGCGCATAGAAGGGATGCTGCTGCTGCTGGAGCTGGGCATGGTGCTGGTGGAGCTTATAACTGCCCACCGGGGGGCTGTCCGGGGTCCTCCGGCCGTAGTCCATGGACACGCTGGGGCTGGGGGAGCTGGCAGCCGCGTAGGGCGGGGAACGCTTCTTGCTGGCCGCCAGATGGGAAGGGGATTTGCCGCCGCTGGCAGTGGCGCTGCCGTTGCTGGCCTCGGGGGACTTCGGCGAGAAGAGCAGGGAACGCGGGTAGTTGGCTGAGTTCCCGTACAAAGCCTGAGGGTGGACATTGCTGATGATGGTGGCCGGCTGGTCGCTGGGCTTCTTGGAGCTGGAGGAGCTGCCGCTGCCGCCCAGCAGGGAGTGGATGCTGTAGGAGCTGTTGAGCCGCGTGGGCGTGGCTGCGGGTGAGGCGGCCGAGGAGCTGGCGGCTGCCTTGGCCTGCGGCGGGGCCAGGTTCATGGGCGAGGCCGAGGGCGAGGATTTGCTCGAAGCTGGGCCCGTGGCAGTGCCCTTGGCTCGGCTGCGCTTGCCGCCGGCCCCGCTAGTGGCATTGTGGCTGTCCTCGAGCGAGACCTTCTCGAACTCGCGCAGGATGCGCTTGCGCGGGGACACATGCTGGTGGTGGTAATCGACTAGACGATTGGCGGCTGCCGACGAGGAGGACGTGGAGGACGCGGGCGGCGAGACCTTGTGCGGAACGGAGTGACTTAGACTGCTGATGGCTGCGCCACCGGTCAGAGGTCCTGTGGGAGTCGCTGGCAGCGGGCCCGGTGTCTTGGACAGTTGCTCCAGGCGCGCTGGCACGTTGTCGATTAGTTTCTGGATGATGCTGCTGAGCTTGGCCCGCGGCTTCGGGTGCTTAAGTCTTTTGTCTGACGTTGATTCTCGCTGCGGCGAGGCTGGGGGCGGCGTGGGGTTGGCGCCGTTCAATTCGCTGGCATTGCCATTGATCACGGGATCAGCGGGATTGTCCGTCGGTTCTTCCGTGTTCATATTTTCTGGAGCTGCGGGCGGTTCGGCGGGCGGGGTTTTGGGCTCGGCGTCAGTCTCATCCGTTTTCGTTTCCGTTTCCGCCTCCGCTGGCGGGGCCTCCGTCTTAATCTCTGGAGCTTCGAGGGCCTCGGCTTTGAGGGTTTCATCGCCATTCTCCTCGGCTTTGCTGCTGGCTAAGCGCTCGAATTTGGCTGGCTCGCTGGCCGGCTCATAAGGCCGGCGGCGTCGGCGCTGCGCTGCCCGGAGCAGGGCTCTGTTGAGGACCGCCGGCCGCGGCCGCTGGTAGTAGAAGGACAAATCTTTGGAGATGCCGCGACAGGGCCTGGACTGCTTCCAGGGCTGGTCCCGTTGCCAGGGCGAGGATTGTATGGAACTGTTGTCATCCGAAACTGCAAGGAATCCAGGAGTTCAAAGACTTTTTCAAGGATCTTTAGTGCTCAAACTTACAGCTCAAGGATGTGGAATTCTCGTTCTTTGGATACGCAGTGGCCACGGCCGAGGTGGGCGTCACCGTGGCCGAGGTGGCCGCGGAGGGCGTGCGGAAAACCTTCCGCGGCACCGACACCCAACCGCCCTTGTCTCCGTCCTTGGAACGTGCCAGCTCCAAAATGAATTTGCCATCTAAAAAAGCAAACAAATTAGAAAAAGGATGACCAAGGATCTGAGGAGATCTCCTTACCCTTGAAGAACTGCAGGCGGCCGCCGTAGCCCGTGGCATTGCTGCCGGTCCCTGATATTGGATACCTGCCCATATCAAAGCTGCTGAACTTGCTGCCCTTCACTGCCGCTGCCGCTGCCGTCGACGCCGCCGCTGCCGCTGAGGTGGAGGCTGCCACATTATTTATTGTGCTGTAGTCAAGGACACCGATGGCCTCGGCTGGCGTGGGCTTGGGGGCGGCCGCGGCCGTGGTTGCTGCTGCCGCCATGGGGCCGGGTCCTTTGGGTGGACTGCTCCTGCTGCTTGTGGTGCTGGCTGGCGTGTCATGCGGCAAACTTCCATTGGTCGTCTCGGTTGCTGTTGCCGGCGCGGGCGGGGGCGGGGGTGCGGGCAATTGAAATGTGGCAGCAGCTGCTGCTGCTGTAAGCAAACTGGCGGCGGCTGCTACATTGTTGCCGTTTAGACCATTTTTCAATAGGAATTTCGCAGTTGCCTCGACAATGATCCGCTGGTTGTTGTTGCTGTTGCTGCTGCTGCTGCTACCGCTGGTGTTGCTGCTGCTGCTGCTGGTGTTGTTGCTGGTGTGATTGTTTTTGTTATTGGCGCTGGCGGTGTTACTTTTGTTGCCGTTGTTGCGCTCATCGGTCATTTTTTCAGCCGTGCCAGCAGTGACTGCAACATTTTTACAGCATTCAATGCGTCGGGGTGGGCGGTTCGGGGGGCGGGGGAGCTGCTGCAGTTGCAATAATTATTTGTGCTGCTGCTGCGCTGCTTCTTTTTGGTGGTTTTTTTGGGCTTTAGTTTTTTTTCTTCTTCTTCTTTGAAGACCAACACACACGCACACACATTTACACTTGGCTTGTTACTTTTGTTGCTGCTGCTGGTGCTGCTGGTGTTGTTGTTGTTGCTGGTGTTGCTGGTAGTGCCATCTAAACATAACGAACGAAGCGATTAGAACTTAAACTTATAGGAAATTCAATATTCTGATTTGTTTTCGCTGCCTTCGGTTGTTGTGTGCGTTGCAATTGCAATAAATAAATTTGAGGTTGGCTCCATCTTTTTTACTCCAGCACACACACACACACACGCGCGCGCAAGTACGCGAGACAAACACTCACACACACACACACGGACGTCATGCACGAGCGTCTACTCGTTAGTTTTGCTACGAGCGCCTCTCCGAGCGAGTGCCGCTCACACCCAACAAGACGAACGGTGCCATTTTGTTTAATTCGAATATTGCGTACAATTGTTGTAATAGAATTACATCTGATTAATTTTGGCAACAGGTGAATCGTTATGATTTGTTGGGTAAATTATGCACATGTTTTTATCCCCGTCAATAATTAACAGAGAAAACTCTTTGCACAACACACACAGGAAAAAATTTATAAGCCGCCAATTAATGCTGTCTTGCCGGCACTTTAAAACTTTGGTTGATAAATTTTCAATTGGTATCGATGCATTTGCCTGGGAAACCGATTAATAAACGAAAATTCACTTTTAATCGCCCACATCGAATGGACTTCGGACAGGCCAAAGCATATGTTTTCGAATGGCCAGCAAGGTTCTCGCCGCGGCCACTCGAGGAGGAACTTTATGGTTGAATTACAGTTTTCACTTATTTGTTGGCAGCGCAACGCGTCAGCCGTCGACTTATTTTGACCTGTATTAGTTATTGTTGCACATTCTTGGCCGCGCGCACAAACATTGTTTTTGTTGGAATTCTTTGGCCGCAGTTCGAGGCCGTTTAAAGCGACGTTGACGGCGCTGTTTGCGTCTGCCGGCCCCAACTGCAGTTGAAGCAACTTGAATATTAATCGCGGATTTCTTCAATCAAACGAGGGGTGACTTGGCAGTCATCTTATTACTCGGGTTATATTAATTTTGTTAAGATTTAGCGGCACAAAACATTGATCGGTGGTGGCCGAAGTTCCCGGCCGCTTTTTAAAGACTTTGACGGCGTCGATTTACTACACCCCGGCAGCAGCGTCTCGGATTATGCTAGATTTTTCACATTTTGCAAGCAAACACTTAAGAAATACGATATGCAAAACATGAAAGAGCGCAGCCACCGTGGCTTGGAACTTACAAAATATGTTTAATTGATAAAATTGAATCAACAAATACAAACAAAAATCCGTCCCGAAAAGCAGAAGCGGCGGAAGAAATTCTCACTCCCTGTTGCATTTCGATTCCTAATTAATCGTACGATCTCAATATTCGATAGTTTTTACAAGCTTGTTATTAATAAAATTCTAATTATTTTTAATAGCTCACATTAGTAAGCTTATTGTGGGGATACAGAATGTGTAGCAATAAAACGTATAAAATTATGTGGTTTTTAATGATCTTAGTTCCAATGACCAAGCCGCGGGGCTTTTAAAAGTGGTTCATTTGGAACTGGTTGTGTGGTCTGCCTAGCGAACGAGTGTCGGTAATGTAGTTTGGTATGTCGATAATACTGTTTCATAGGGTGATATACCGTTTAGTTCATTCGTGAGGTATAGTCAGATTGGCCGAGCGGTCTAAGGCGCCAGATTTAAGCTCTGGTTCCCGAGAGGGAGCGTGGGTTCGAACCCCACATCTGACAAGCAAGGATAGTTTTTTTTTGTCCTTATTTTTATTTTTTTTTATTACCGTAATAACACTCGACACGCAAACCCAGTCCCGCCCAGCCAGACGTAACAAGTAAACCGTCTGCTTATTCTTGAGTCCTGCCGGCCGCACGAAAGGAACTCCGGCCATTTTGCATGCGTGTCCTGCCCGCCGCTGCCCCCGGGGGTTGGGTAGCCATGACAACTTTTGGCAAACAAGCAGGTGCCAGGATAACAGCCCGGGTGGTTGAAATCGTGTCCTAGCCTGAGGTCCTTGTTTCAGTCTCCCAATCGCGTCCACCGCACAATGACCGCCGCCACGTTTGCCTCGCTGGCGTTAGTCCTGCTGGCGGGGATCACCCGGTCCTGGGCAAAGGATCCACCCTTCCGCTTCCAAAGCCCCGATCAGTGCCGAGCCCAGGAATTCTACGACTTGGCCAGTTTTGCCTGCTCGCCTTGCCCGCCGCCGCTGCAGCCCTCCCAGGATAGTAAGTCCTGCCTTATTGATTACACAAAGTCCTGCAACAAGGATTCTATTGACAGAGTTCACCTGCCGCTGCCCCGACAACCACACGCCCGTTTATGAGCCCACCAAGTCCTGGCCAAACTGCATACGAAACTGTGCCGTTGGCCGGCCCCAGGACCTGCACTGCCTGCCCGACCGCCCGCCAGGACCTTGCGATTTCCTCTACATCAACTCGACGGGGCCAGCGGGCGGCATTTTGCTCAGCCCGGCGAACCCAGGCAACGCCAGCGACTGCCGCAGTTGCCCGCCGGCCCAGAACTTCCGTTACCAAGGATACTGCATAGCGAATGTCCTGCTGCGTCCTTACCTACACTACAATGCCTACTGGGAGGCCACCGAGGCGGCCCCGCGGTTTGGTGGGCTGAAGTTTGTGGCGTTTTTCTGCCTGGCGCTGAGGAATGCCAGCGCCTGCCAGGAGCTGGCCAACTTGTGCGTGTCCTCGCACTTCTCGCAGGACAAGCACTCGCCCTGCAGCGGCTTCCTGCTCAGCCAGGTGTCCGACGTGGTCCTCAAATACTCCCAGGAGCAGCTGCGGCCCCTCCAGCCCGCCCTGTTCTACGGGAAGGGAAAGGCCAGCGTGCGAGTCCTGGAGGACCCCGTGGAAAAGGGGGAGGGGGAGCTGCCGTTATTCGCCACGGCACATGAGCTGTCCGGGCGTCTCCACCGCTGGGGCAGCTTCGGCCTACAGCAGTTGAGTCTTTGCCCAGGGAGGCCGGCGAACCGCCTCATCTACGCCCAGCGGCAGGAGCCTGTGTCCTGCCAGTTGTCCTTGGAGCAGCTGATTGACTTGGCCGCTGGCCAGGCTTTTCAGAACTTCCTTAGTGTCTTTTTGAACCTCAGCAGGAGCGGGGAACTGCAGCCGCTGCCTGTGCTGATCGAGGACCTCAGCCCGGAGAACCGCCGGCCCCAGCGCGAGGACTGGCAGCTGGTGAGCCGCTTTCAGCTGCTGCAGGCCCAGCCCCGGGCCCCAGGACCCAGCCGTCTGGCCCGCTATGAGGATGCCTATAAGCTGTTATCCTTCCGCTCGCTGCGCTACGTGGAGCACTGCGAGCTGAGCTACGACATCCACGCGGGCAACCAAGTGGGCGTGCCGCTGCTGAGGCTGCGCTACCGGCAGATTGAGATCACCGGGAATGCCTCGCTAAAGCAGTTGTATCCTTACAGGATGAGCGTGAGATTTCAACGGCTGGGGGAGGAGCAGCGCCGCCAGCTGGCCTGGGAGGTGGGCCTGCCTTTGTTGATGATCCTGGGCCTGGTGGCGGGTCTGCTGCGCGTGCAGAACCTGCGGCGCCGCCGGCGTCCTGTGGACTGGTGTGAAGTGTCCCTGATGCTGGAGCTGCTCCTGCAGCTGGCGGGCAACCTGGCCAAGGCCTTGCTAGCCACGGCTTTGATCCTGGTGGCTTTCAGTTCCCTGGAGTTTGTCACCCAGCGCAGCGTGGAAATCACCTTGCCGCTGATCAAGCAGCCCCGCCTGCTGGCCGGGCTGGTCTACGTGGCTGTTGTCCTGCAGCTGATCTTCCTTGTAATCCGTCTGAGGCGGGCCAGCCGCCTGGAGCTGTTCTTCATGGACTGGGAGCGGCCGCGCAGCCCGGCGGAGGCCAATCACTTCAACCTGAAGAGCAACCTGGAGACCTCGTCCGTGTGCTCCAGCGTCAGGACCTTCGTGGCGGAGAGCAATGTGTCCGCCTGGCGGGTGCTGTTCACGGCCAACGAGTGGATCCGCCTCAGTGCCGCCCAAGGCTACTCCAGCGTCTGCCAGGCTGTGGCGGTGATCCTGGTCTTCCATTGGCTGGACCGCCCGCAGTTCACCCACCAGGACGAGACCCTGCGCTGCTGCCTCATGGCAGGATGCTATTTAGGCTTCTATTTTGCCCAACTAATCCTGCGGCATTTGGTTTTGGCCAGGATGTGCGGCGATCCTGTCCAAAAGTTCGTGGACTTGTGCAGCTTGGCCAACGTCTCCTTGTTCGGTCTCCTAGAGCCTGGATTTGGTTATTATATCCACGGCCGCTCGCCGCATGGCTTCGCCGACACGGACATGTCCTCGATGGTCCTGCAGCTGCAGCGCGAGGCCCAGAACATGTGCGGCCGGCGTGGCCTGCTCATGGACTCGGACAAGCAGGCCTACATCATTCTGCCGCCGAGGAACCTGCGGCTCTACTTGGAGCGCCTGCTGGGGCCTTTCCAGCGATCCTGCAGTGTGTCCCAGACCATCTACCAGAAGGACCTGCCCACCATCGACGGCCACGTGGAGCGCACCAGCGTGGCCTATGCCAGTGTCAATCGCTTCTTCTGCGCCTTCATAGATCATGTGAGTAGTCCTTTGACAGTCGTTACTTAATCCTTACTTACTTGGATTTTTCTGTAGGCCATCAAGGACATGGATTATATCATCAAAGAGCAGAGCTTCCTGGAGAAACTGCTAAGCTGCGAGATAGACAATTACCTAACCGACAGTGAGTAGCATTTAATTGATCAGGATCTCTTGCCTGACTTGCTCCTTTTTTCCAGACAAAGGCACTTTTTATATAGACGACTCCTTGAGCTTCTCGCGGCTCCTGCTGATCGGCAATCACGGGCAGATTTTCATGCTGGAATTGCTGCTGCTGCTGGCCAGCTTCCTGCTCTCGGGCAGCCTGCTCTTCTCCGCCATCCTGGCCTGCGCCTTCAACGAGGTGAGTCCTCCAAATTCCTCCGCCTGCCGCCGAACCAAATGCTTCTTCTTCCCAGCTGTTGCGCCAGGTCTACCGCCGTTGGGTGCGGGAAAATGTGGCCAGGAAGACGCTAATCGACCAAAGGTTCCTGTTGTAGCCCCAGGACCAGGCCGAGGAGCAGCTGCTGCTAAGCGACGAGGACCTGTTTCCGCTCTAGAAAATGCGAGAGGCTCTTTTTTTGTTTTTTATTTCAGAATCCACTTTCATACGATAAATAGTAGTAGGTAGGCCGATAATTACACATTTATAGCGCTTTAGCCTTCTAAAACTTACGAGCTAGAAAACAAATCAAATCTTTAGCCCGCGAGCTTTTTACATTTGCGATTTAAGTGAATTTATTTCTCACGCTTGCATTTTTACAATCGCTTATCGGTTGACCGTTTATCGATTATTAGTTGCAATTGGAATTTTTAGGATTGTGTTTTTTTTTTATTTTCTTAACCGTTTGGCGGTTGGGTGAAAACATTTTATGAAAATACCTTAGTTGCCATTTTGATTTGATGCGATTTGGGGAGTTTTTCTCTGATTTTTTCTATTTCTATTATCGATTAATGGTTAAAGACATCGATCTTGGCTAGACGAATGAGCACAGCTGCAGTTTTTTTTCCTTCTAATTTCTACAAATTCTTTTAACAAAACAAAATCAAATTCGCAGCGGGGAAGGGTATTCAAATGTCTGCTTATTTATTCTCAACGGATGTGAGTGAGCGTAGAATCCCGAGAACTGCACGTAGAAAGACGATTTAATCCTAGGCTGCTTTATTCATAATCATCATAATAAAAGAAGAAGAAGAACACTACGAAATTCGATAGAAAGTTTATGGAGGACGGGGGTGGGGAATATTTTACAGTTATTTTTTTTTTTTTTGTTCACTTTTACTTATTCTTCGTTTCTTTTTCTATCACAAAAGTAAATTATTCATAATCTAGTTTCCGTTGATGCAATGCTGATGGGCGGGAAGGATAATACAGGAGAGTCACTTAATTTTATAATACACACGTGGGCGTTCGGGTTGAGTTGGGATCGTTAGGATGGTATGGAGGGGGGGAGTTGATTTTCCTTATAAACTACATTTTAATCTCTATAGATTTCTCAACACTTAGAATTTAAGTTACAGCTAAGTTTTAGGTAATATATTTATATATTTATATGCGTTATAAGTAATTTTTGTTTCCTTAATTTCAATGTCATTGTATTTCCTGCTTGGCCATCTCAAATGACTGCAAATAAATTATTTACAAAGATTTCGCTCTCTGACTGACGGCGTTTAATCTCTAAAGGGTTCCTTCGTTTTTTGAGAATATTGATGGACTTGATGGGATGAGGAAACTTAAAAGTATTTAAGGTATTCTTTCCCTTTGTTCGATTTCACACGATTATAATCTATAGACATCTATGATAATTAAGGTTCTCGCCCCGCTCACACTCACGACTCATCTCAATCTCAATCTCAATGGATGGGAAGCTTAAGCTGACACAAAATGCATATGGATTTGAGTGGTGTGTGTGTGGATATGTGGATGTGTGTGTGTGTGCCCGCTCAGAGGCCGAAAGCAGCGGCATAGGCATGCAGGAGTCGGATGAAGAAGTCGGTGCTCTCCTGGATCAAACTGTCGGTGAGGGCGCCAGGTCGCTGGGGCAACTCCAGCGCCAGAGACTCGGGCAGTTCGAGCTGCTGGGCCGGCTGCGGAGGCGGCTTTATCACGTCGGGCTTGAGTTCGTTCTATTCGAGGCTGCGACGCGAGCGTTTGGTGGGCAGGACGCCGTCCTCGCTGCTGTCGGTGAAGGATGCGGAGCTGGAGCTTTTGCGGCCGTTTTCGATGGGCGTGGGCGATTTGCCTTTGCCGCTGGCCAGATTCGGTGAGGAGGACTTCGAGCTGCCGTTCGAGGTGGCGGTTATGGCCTTCAACGGCTTGCTGGCGAAATTGGGCAGCCACTTGGCCAGCTGCTCTTCGAAGAAGGTCTCCAGATATTTGGCATTGGCCCAGGTCTTCGAGTCCTCCTAAATCAAAGCAAATCAGAAGTTAAAACCGAATCAGATTGGAGTAATTTACAAAAAGACTCACCTGATAGAAGAGGTAGGTGTTTTTGAAAATCAAACGCACATCGGCCACAAAGCCGGCAATCTCCTTGTAGTGATTGGGACTCGAGGGATCCAGGCGAGTGCGTACAACATCCAAGGACATGGGACTGTCAAAATAAAACAATTAAAGTCTCTCGAAACGAATATTTGACTCCACTCCACTCACTTGCAGATGAGGCCGTAGTAGTCGGTGTTGGAGGGCGACTCGGGCTCGCGGAAGTTGATGCTCTGCTCGTACTGGCAGTAGAGCTCGAGGCAAATGCGCTGCAGCACCATCAGCTCCATGCGTGTGAGTTCGCCGGCCACCTGCTTGTGGTTGGAGTCCTCGTTCTTCATCACCTCCTTGAGGTTGACGCACAGCAGGCACTGCCAGCTTTCGCTCTCGTCGGGCAGGGAGCTGATGGCGGGAATGTGGCAATTCTGATGGAATACCTTGGGGCATTTGTCGCAGCACATCAGCTCGCCGCCGTCCAGGCAGACGGCGCACCAATCCTCGTTCGGGTCATCTTTTTGATCGTTTTTATTCATAACTGATAGATTAGTTGCATTGAATTTGCGCATGTTCATTTTTTGTTTTGTTTCACGGGTGTGCGTGTGTAGGTGTGTGTTGTATGTTTTTTTTATTAATTTTTTAGTGTTATTGTCGTTGCGTTTTTTTTGTAACCGGCAAAGAAGTTTTTTTGTTAGTAAATCGATAAACGATCATCGTTGTTGTCGCGCATTCGATATGTCGAGTTCGATTGTTTGGGGTAGTCGTTTTGGAAATAGAATAAAAACAAAGCAAAGTTACGGTGAGAAATTGAAAGAAAACAAAATGCAGAGCACCCAGCAGTCGTATTAATGAAACGCGTAACCGCCACCCAAAGATGAGCCCCCAAAAAAATGGAGAAAGTTTCCAACCACCACACACACACACCCACATGCATTGGGCCACGAGCAAACTCACCTTCTTGCGTATTGGACAGATCCGTCGAGCTGTGCACCTGCGGCGAGGTGGTCTTCGTGCGCCCCTCGGGCAGCACCTGCACGCCATTCGAGTCGAGTTTGGCAATTGTGGCGATGAGGTCATTGATCGAATCATCGCGCACCTTGTCTATGGGCTCCGTGAAATCCTTGGTATTCTGCCAAAAATCAAACCGGTTATCGATTCGCCTAATGAACTGGTTCCGGTTCACTTACCTCGTGGGTGCTGGGGCTTGGGGTCTTTGGATTTGTCGACGTCACGTTGGGCAGTATGGAGACGGCCGGGCCAAGTCCTAGACCCAAAGCGGTGGCATTCAGTTGGGCGGCTGTGGGCGTGTTGCCGCCCGGCGGCGTGGGCACCGGGTTGGGCACACTGGGCGGCGTGGTGTTTTTTAAAGTATTCGGCGACTTCAAAGATATCTTAAAGTTCTCCGAAGTCTGCCGGCCATTCGGAAACGGCACCAAAGGACCCTGCTGGGAACAAACTGAAAAAACAACCGTTAATTTAAATGTTACTCTTTTTTAGAACTCTAATACTGACGATTGGATTGCTGGCTCGACTGGGGTATGTGCCATTTGGCCAAGCTGTGCATGCCGCCGGCCCCACTCAGCTGCGGCGACGTTTGCGGTGGCCCAGCATTATAGCCAGGCTGGCTCCCATGAAACCCCAAGCTCTGCAATGGAGAACCAGCCGGTGGATATTTAGTGGTGGACTGCTGGGCATGACCACTCTTGCCAGCTTTGCTTACATTCTGCATGGAATTCGACATCATCTGGGCCTGGGCCTGGGCAGCCCTTTGCAAAGCCCCCGGCGATGGGATTTGCCCGCCACCGCCCCCAACCATGGCAGCTGCAGCCGCCTGCTGCTGGGCATGGCTGGCCGCCATACGCTGGTATTGCGATTGGAAACGCGCCGCTGAATTGCTCATAAAATTGGGATTGTTCGGTGCACCCGGTCCCGGGCCAGGTCCCTGGGGAAAACCCCCCTGTTGCCCGGCCATGAAATGCGGTCGCATCTGCGGCCCCAACTGCTGATGGGCCGGTGACGGAGCCCCCTGCGGCCCGCCCGGATAGCTAGGCGGCCCGTTGAACGCCATATGCGCCGCATTGGGACTCTGGGCCGCCTGATTGTTCAGCAAGCCCCTCAGGCTGATATCTGCAACGAAACACAAGCAAAACGAGAACATGGCAGTGAGTCGATCTGGCCCTGGGGGCCTAACCATAGCCTCCCCAGCCAACCACCCAGCCCCCTCAACTTACCCATGTTCTGAGGATGTGTGGAGGAGCTGACATGTGTCTGACCCTGTCGCTGAAGACCCACTGGTGGCATGCCACCAAATCGCACTACAGGGACAGAGGGCGGAGGGGGGTGTGTGAAAAAAAACCTCATCCATTCCAAGCTCACAAAAAAACGCTCGACTTCAACTTTACTCACCTGCTGCGTCCCCCGGAAACGATCGACTCAGCGTCAGATTATTGAACTGCTGCTGCGCCGCTGCCGCATTGTTGTACAAAGGAGGTCCGTTCTGCGGCCCAAACCCGCCCGGCGGCCCGTTCGGCGACAGCCCAGCCGGCAGCCCCGGCGGCAGGCCCGGCCTCAAGGGCGGCGCCATATTCGGGCTGGGCGGCTGCTGGCGCGGCGGCGGGCCATTGGGCGAGGGCGAGGGCGGATACGGCTTGCCGTCCACGATCACTATGCCCAGCTGGGAGATGACCTTCTGCAGCTCGGAGACCTGGTTGAGCTGGACTTGGATGCGCACGGGGATCTCTGGGTTGGGTATGTCGGCGCGCTGGCATTTGAGTTTCTGGAGATGGCGGACCAAAGACTTTTTGCTGGACAGGATGGCATAGTCGCTGCCTTTTTCCAAGGCATTCTGCATGAATTCGATGCAGTGATCTGTGTTGTCTGAGAGGAGCTGGAGGGTTTCCTTTTTCTCTACGAGGACTTTGAGTTTTGAGTCGCACACTTCGTTGAGCCGCATGACCAGCTGCTTGCCCCGCATGTTGACGGTGTTGGTGATCTTGACCACCATGGCGGTGATCTCCTTGATGAGCTCCTTCTTCTTGTCATGGATGAGCTGCTGGCGATCGTCGATCACTTTCGTAGCCGAGGACAGCAAAAAGCGTTTGTAGTTGATCTCCGAGACCAACGTGGACAGCGCCTGGCGCGACTCTGTCGCGATCTCATAGGCGAATTTGTATTTGTGATCCCGATGATCGTTCAGCTGGCAGTCCCGGCAGGTCAGCTTGTCGCAGGTCTCGCAGAACAGCGACAGCTTCTCCTGTGTATGCAGCTGGCACAGATGCAGCTTATCCACCCCCGCAGTGCCGGGGAGCTGCTCGCTGTTGGCCTCATCCTTGGGCTTGATGGTGTGGTCCTTGGTGATCTTCAGCCGCTGGTGGGCCTTCACGCAGCTGTCGCAAATGTACTCAGAGCAGTCCACGCACCAGGACGTGGCTATGGCTCCCTCCGAGCAGCCGCTGCACTGGACATTCAAAGAAGCCGAGGCCTTCTGCCCGTCCCCCGGGCCAGTGCCATCGGCCCCATTGCTGTCCCCGGAGGCGGACTGCTCGATCAGGAACTGGTTGTCGATGATGTACTCGTTCTGGGAGGCATTGTCGCAGACCGGGCAGTGGATCAGCGGCGGCAGGCTGCGGTCCAGCTCAGAGAACTTGGTGCTGATGCACTGGCTGCAGGACACGTGCAGGCATTCGAGCAGCTTGGGGCGGTCGGCCACGCCCAGGGCCTGGGCGCAGTAGACGCACTTGAAGAGGGTGAATTTGGCCGAGGCCGAGGAGTTCGATTCCGACTGCAAGAGAAAGGAAAAGCCAAACATTTAATTAGCTGTCAAAGCTACGATAAGGATACTAAATTCTCCCTTCGGCTGGGCTGTCCGTTCGCCATGATTAATGACTCCGGCCGCTTATCTAATCTTATCTTATCGCTTGCGAAAGGTCCACCTAATCGAGATAAGGCGGAGCTCTGTCAGCACTCGAAAGGGGCCATAAAAGTTTACGATGTCGTTTGAAATTTATGGATCCGACTTATTGCCCTTTCGGATCAGCGCACTCATCGTTTGCCAAGAGATCGGGGGGATCAAAGATCGTGGGATTTAGAGGTTTACTTTTCGATAAGCCTAGGGAACCAAGGATTCAAGAGACAGAAGTGGAAGAAGTTAAGGAACCATAAGATGGGGAGGGGGAATGAGACATAATAATAAAAATATTATGATCATGAAGTTAAGAAATTAAAAAGAGAGGAATTTAAATCGTTTATGTCTTTAGAGAGTTAAGGAATCAGTAGAGCAACAAGAAAGAGAGAAAGACAGAGAGCTAATAAAATATTTTAGAACTTTTTTAAAGACTTCTGAGGAAACTTCTCGACCGTCTCTTAACGATGGTGTGGGGTGGTGAGTGGACACCATAAATCATTCGTTTATTTTAATGGACTTTAAAGCGGATAAGTTAAGGAACCAAAAGAGCGATTAGAGAGCAAGATAGAGAAGCCATTAAGGGCTCTTTAAAGACCTAAGGGGAATAAGGCCCGACTACCGATTAGCTTAAGTGTGGGCTCCATAAATCATAAAGAGAGTTAAGGAATCAAAAGAGCAATGAGAGAGGGAGAGAGTTAATCTCTTAAGCTTCAGGGGAAACTTTGAAATCTTAGTCATCTCGCAGCAAGAGTTCGAGTTCAAAGATCAAAGATACAGAAAGCTACTCTAGATCTGTTTGTTTAGAGAGGCAACCTTCCGACCTTGAGCAACCCTTAGCCTGAGTGTCGGCTTCATAAATCATGAAAAGAGTTAAGGAATCAAAAGCGCGAAAGAGACTAACTTTTCGGCCTTTCCTCGGCTCCATAAATCATGAAAAGAGTTAAGGAATCAAAAGAGCGATAAAAGAGCGAGAGAGATAATCTTTTCGCTTTCAGGGGATCTCGGCCTTTCCTCAGCGAAAATGGAGCTCCATAAATCACTCGCCCTCAAGGCTTTTTTTCGAAACTGGCTGGGTTTCATTAATGGCCTTCAAAACTGGTAATGCCCATCGGGAGCTTTTGCAGCTTTCACTTGCACGCTGAGGCAGATGTGCGCTCGATCTCAAGAGCTTTATAATTAATCGCAGTAACTTTTGCCACAGACGAAAAGCATAAATTTTAATGCAAAAATCGACGAGGACGACTCCTTTGGCGGCTCGATGCGTTGGCTCCACGCAGCCGGCGGGGGAGGGGAGGAGATTGATTAGTTTTATCTTCGAGTTGGAGCACATAAATCCAATTGATTGATTATGTTGGTGCTCGATAAAGATTCTGGCATTGGCGTTGGCTTCCCGAGAGCCGCTCCTCAGTCAGGTCAGCGTGCGGAATGCAACAGCGGAAGCTGCCTGGACGACATTGATGAATGTGCATCAGGGCCTTGCATGCCGGCCAGCAATGCCCCAAAAGGGGGCAAGGCATAGAAATTCACCAGAATCGCCGGCGTGGGGGACAATTGGTGAGTTGGTGAGTTTGTTAAGCAAACAGTGATCCATTTTGGTTAGAAATTAATGAATGCATTTGTGCTTCACATGAAAAGCAACAACAGCACGAGATGTAGGAGAGAATTTCATCAGAATCGGCTTCGTGGAGGACACATGGTGAGATGGTGAGTTTGTTAAGCGAACTGGGATCCGTCTTGGCTATTTATTAATGAATGCATTTATGGTTCAAATGCCAACCAACAACAACGCGAGTTATAGAAAAGGAATTCACCAGAATCGCTGGCGTGGAAGACAAATGGTGAGATGGTGAGTTTTGTAGGCAAACAGTGATACATTTTGGTTATAAATTAACGAATGCATTTGTGGTTTAAATGCAAGCCAACAACAACGCGAGATATAGAAAAGAAATTGGCCAGAATCGGCTTCAGAGAAGACAAACGATGAGTTGGTGAGTTTGTAACGCAAAGAGAGATCCATTTTGGTTAATAATTAATCAACGAATCATGCTCTCATTTTCAAACCAACAAGAAAGAAAAGGCATAGAATATAAATTTATCCATAATCGCCGTTGTGGAGTACAAATGGTGAGATGGTGAGTTTATAAAGCAAGCAATGATCCATCATTTATATTAATCTGTGTCCAACATGCCAGCCAACAAAAATGCAGGGAAAACAATTTCACCAGATTTTTCTTAATGGAGAGCAAATGGGGAGATGGTGAGTTTATAAAGCGATTAATATCCCATCTTGCTTTTAGATTAATCTGTGACTTATAAAGCCGAGAATGCAAGTTCACCAGAGTTTCCTCAGGGTTTTCTTCACAGAGAACAAATGGTGAGATGGTGAGTTTATAAAAAGAACAGTTTGAGCCCCTGGTGAGTTTATAAAACGATCCAAGTGATCCCTGCAGTAATCCGTGTTGGTTTGCAAAAGGAGAGAGAACGAAACGAAGCTAGTGGAATTGTGGGATGACCAGGCAAGGAGAAAGTTACAAGACTTTCTCTCCTGCTCTCTTTCTGTCCGTCCGTCCCTCACCCA
Organism: Lissocephala sabroskyi; assembly: GCA_037075105.1. NCBI lineage: Eukaryota > Metazoa > Arthropoda > Insecta > Diptera > Drosophilidae > Lissocephala > Lissocephala sabroskyi. Next base: position 6,511 of record JBAMCP010000425.1, on the reverse strand, counting down.
CGCTGAGTCGTCTCCGCTTGCTACTTTCCAATTGCCGCCCCTGCTGGGCCCCATAAATCATCTGACACCAGCCATTTTAAATAGAAGCCACACACACGCACACCCGGGTTGCCTAGAGTTCTGGGTACCCAGCAGGGGTTACGGGGATGCCAGTTCGTCCCACTTGAAAACCATTCATCATAAAACGCTGAAGCGCGTCCGTCTGTCTGTCTGGTCGGCTACTCGGCTGGGCATTCGGCTCTGGCGGTTCGGGCTCGGCGCAGCCCACTTAAAGTCTCGCCAAGACTTTCAACGGCCATGAAATGCGGCAGCGGCAGAGACGTCGACAGAGGCGTCGACTGAGGCAGCGGCGAATAAACCAGCTGCTTCCCCCATGTTTTCAATCACATTGAATTGAGTGAGGGTGGCGGAGGCGGCGGGGGGTGTGGCAAACTGGTTTTTTGGCACCCACACAGCGGTGCGCACAGTGAGGCTAAAACGGGGGAAAACATGTGGCCAAGAAGACCCAAAATTCCTTACCCCCCACCCCTCTCGACATTTTTCTGCAAGTAATTCAAATTAATAGATTTTTCAAAAGGCTCGCAAGCATCCTTTGTGCGTGGGTGGGGGGAGGGAAAACAAACAACAAATGAAAACTCTAAATCAATTTCAATTAGAAAATGTTGAAAGGATGCCAACGTGCCCCGCCCCCAACCCCTCCCTCGTCTCTTAGGGAAGCTGTAGAAATGTTTGCGTCTGATTGAAAGGTTGCTGGATTGACGGAATGAGTGCATTGGTGATTGATGAAATTTTGATGAATGAAAAGCGAAAAAAGGCTTCCCTCTTTCATTTAAATTCACCAGACGCCCCACCCACCAAACTTTTGCCAGAGTTGTCGCCCTCTCGGCGAGTTCTATAAATGAATTTCAGCTGCCATTCGTTTGGCCGCAGCCTCTGCTGTCAAAATCGCTTAAAAGTCCCAATGACAAGTGGCAGTCCCGCGCCCTCCCCCCACCCCTCCTCCCGGCCATAATTCCATTAATTTGCGTGCGCACATCAAAATGGATTTTCAGTTAAGCCATTTCGACCCGCGATTCTGCCAATGGCGTTTGTAATGCTGATGGACACTGCCATTTAATTCCAGCAGGAAAAAAAAGGATAAAGTTGGGAATTTAAAAAAACTGGGTTGGGAGGTGGGGGATTCGTGTTTTTGGATCGATATTTGTTGGAATTTCCGCTCGACTTTCGCATTTTCCGCGGGGTTAATCTTTTCTGTGTGTTCGCTCCTAAGCCAAATTTATTAGATTTCCCCAACTTTTTCAGTGCCCTGGCGCACAGCATTTGAATTTCTGGCTTGCCTCCGGGAATTTAGGAGGCAAAAATAACACAGAAAATCTTAAGCAAGCTTAATTAAATGGAATTTATGAGGACAACAGGGAAATTGGCTACGTTGGGAGTTGAAGGAATCCAAATGCTCTTGGGAGGGTTCACAGTATTTAAAAAACAGTCCTCAAGGAATTTTTAAATGTATTTTAAAGTATTTAAAAATATTTAAGGACCCCACTTCCTATAGAGTTCTCAACAGCTCTTTAATCTTTTTTTTTTTTCTTGGTTATTTTTCCTGTCTATTTCAAGGATCCTACTATACATCCTATAGAGTTCGCAGCTCTTTAATCATCTTTCATTATTTTCTTGGTTATTTTTCCTGTCAATTTTAGTGTTGCATTTCACAGACTTATAAACAGACTTATACTCCGATTTTTCTACCCCCTCCACTCTATGTAATAGAACCATTTACTCCCTAGATTCCTTCCAAGATCGTATAAGTTTAGAATGAATGCAGGATTGTTTTAGATTCCTTTTCCAAACTCTCGTTAGGAATTAAAGAAAACTCAATCAAATCAGAGACTGTACTTTTGACTTTTCTTTGCTCCTTTGCCTCTCCCTCAATTCCTGCTTGGGAATCCATACAAAAAGACCTTTTCTTTGATAGATTGAAAGCCGTTTTGAAAGCGCTTCGTTGTTGGCTTTGGAGAGCTTTCGTTTTTGATAAATTTGTGCTTTGTATCGGACAGTTGGACAGACGGACAGTTGCACACACAAGAGCCTCTCTAAATGCCAGGCAATTTGTGTGGGCACAGAGCCGTTCATTATTCGCAAATCGGACTCCTTGATTATCAGATAATAATGCTTATTAAGGCAAAGAGCAAAGGGCAAGAGGAGGGGGTGTGGAAAAGTATTCACGTAATTGGCACAATTTGATTTTATACTCGGAGCTCTCTCCCCTCCCACCCCCGTCACCCGTCCGTCCTCGTGAGTCGGCGAAAGTTTGAAATAGCAAAAGTCCTTTTAACAGGATTGCGCAGGGCGTGTCCGCGTATGCGACGCACTCGACTCCATTTATCCTGATTGAATTAAACTACGAAATAATTGCATAAATATCGATTGATGCTCTCGAAAACATCGGCCAGGATGAAGCCAGGGATTTGCCCGGTGGGCGGGGCGGGGGCGTTGCGAGAAAATTCCATATTTCGTTGCATTTCTGTGGCTTTTCCCCAGAAGCCGCTTCCATTAGTTGTCCGTCCATCCACCCACAAGCAGCCGAGTGGCAGGCGCAGGACGAGGGTTGGGGAGACGCTGCAGGCTCTCGTCTCGTTGGTTGGATCTTGTTGCTCTCGCAGTTCGAATTACACAGGCAGGATGCAGCAGGACTCGGGTTTATTTCAGCCCGATGTTGTTATAAATTTGATTACACAACAGGACTTGCAGCGGAGACCCAGCAAATGCTCTTTGATCTCTTGGCAAAAAAAACACACAGCCAAAGGTCAGAGACGTGCGCAGGGAGGGGGACAAAGGATATCCCGTCGTTTATTGCATTTGCCGGGGGTCCTCGTCCTCAGCTTGTCTGTGGCTGGGTTATTAAATTTACCTTTTGGCAGGAATGTCAGCAGGCATTTCTAAGTGCACGTGGCCATCTTTCTGCCCATCTCCGCATTTGTCCTTTGGACATATAATTAATGGCCATTAATTTGATTCGATTTGTGTGATGCAAATTGAATTGTTATAGTTTCTTTTGATATAAATTTTCGTGTTGCTTTGTTTGTCCTTCAGTTGCTTGGGTCGTCGTCGTCGTTAATTTAAATTCATTTGACATGGGCGACCGTTGGAAGTTTTCACCTTTTGATGGTCCTTGGTTCATTATAATTTATGGCAAAATCTTGCATGCTTATAAATAAATTGGAACCGACGCAGTCTTCGCTCAAAGTCCGATTTCACGCATATCTATTTATAATTTCGATTCGCTCGGGAAAATCGGTCACTGCTTTTTGATTATGACATAATGGCGATCCTTTTCACCGATAAATTAATCTATTTCCGCATGACTGAATAGCGCTGACTCAAAAGGTTACTCATCGCATTCCCCATTCGTAGAATTCGCAGACTTAAAGTCTAAAAAAGGCCATGTTGCTAAGAAGAGGGAAATGTTGAGAACTCTATGATGCTAAGGCGAATAAGTTGCTTAGACACAGAAATGTTGCTAGGTAAAGGCAATGTTGCTTAGAGAACACAATGTTGCCGAATGAACACAATGTTGCTAATGGAACGCAATGTTGCTTAGGGAACACAATGTAACTTAGTGAACACAATGTTGCATAGAGAACACAATGTTGTTGGGAGAATCCGTTGCTTAGTTAAAGAAATGTTGCTAGAGAAAGGCAATGCTCCTTAGAGAACACAATGTTGCTTAGAATGAATAAGAATTGTTGCCGAAACAATACAATGAAGCCACTGGAATACAATGTTGCTTAGGCAATGACATGTTGCTAGGGGAATCAGTTGCTTAGTCTAAGAAATGTTGCTAGTAGAACACAATGTTGCTGAGAGAATCTAGTGTTGCTTAGACCACACCATGTTGCTAGGAGAAACCGTGGCTTAGTCAAAGAAATGTTGCTAATAATGAACATGTCGCATAGAAAACACAATGTTGCTAAAAGAACCCAGTGTTGCTTAGACTAAGCCATGTTGCTAGGAAAATCCGTGGCTTAGTCAAAGAATAGCTAATAATGAACATGTTGCTAATAGAACACAATGTTGCTAAAAGAACTCAATCTCGCTTAGAAAACACAATGTTGCTAAGAGAACCCAGTGCTGCTTAAACAACACCATGTTGCTAAAGAATTCCAATGTTGCTAGAAGAATATTCCAAATGCTTGGAAAAACTTCCAAGCGACTTTTGACCTTCTTAATCGCACAAAAGATTAGACTTACAAGTTGTGGCTCAAGTCTTTCATAATGATCTTCGAAAAAATGATTGGGCCCTTTAGGTTATCAAGAGTTCTAGAATATTTTTGTGGCATTACATGGGCCAGCTCAGGAAATTAAGAGCATGATTAACGACCAAAGTCCGGTCTCTCTCACGAACCGGAAACGCCATTGAAAGCCTTCGAAAAGAAACCTGCAAGCTGGGGGAAAAGTTTAAATCACCTTTTGGATTTGTTTCGGGCAAAGTCCTTGCAGTTGCCGGCCATAAAAAAGGGCTCAGGTGCAAAAACACAAAAACTTGCAAGACTGCATTTTCGAAGAGCTTTTTACACCCACCCACACACACGCGCACACACACATGCCGAACCGGATGTTGGCTAAGCGAGGGATGACGACTGACAGGAGAAGGAGGGAAAAAAGAGAAAACTTGGTCTTGAAATATTTATGACGACTGCAATAAACTAAAATTGCAAAGACATAACAACCAAAATGGCACCCATAAATTATACAGTGGGCCAAAAACTACAAAGAAACCAAGGGGGAAAGCGAGATTCAAACTTAAAAGCATTTTATTCACCGCCATAATAAAAGTAAGAAACTTGATTGCACCTGCCGGGGGCGGAAAAAAAGAGGTGCCACAAGATTTATTCGCTGCCGGTGGCGCGTCCAGCCGTCAATGAGGGTCATAAAGCTTCCAGCGGCTTTGGATCCCGGAGACTGAACTCTCCTGCACTCACGGGCCAAGTACAACACGAATTGATAAATATTAATGGGCCCAAAGTACAGGCCGCCACCGCCAGCACCGCCGCCATGCCAATCGGAGCCACAGTTCCGCATAAATAAATAAAATTATAAATATTCAACGGAGGCGCATTAACCAGCACACACAGCCATCATAAAAATACAACAACACGAAAAAAAGAAGATGCGGCAGGCACTTGAAAATCTAGCCATCTGAATCTATGCAAAGTATCATTTGGGCCATTTGGTTTAATCGCGAACATATCCGGCGGCGAGGGCTGCACTGCAATTTCCGTTCCCTCCCCGCCCCCTGCAGTCGGCCTAATGGACAAGCCCCTAATGACCCCACCAAAACATATCGAAAAGGAGGTTACCAGGACCGACGAATACTCTCCATGGAGGAGGTGAGTTCCAAGAATCCCAATTATATCATTCAAATTAGCCAAGTTCTGTGGAACTTATCGTTAAGGAATCTAAGCGTACAAACGGGAATTTGAAGGAATTCCTTGAGTACATTTAGAGACCCCAACGAAACCACCTACATAACACCATAAAAGTTTTACAAAAACATCAAAAAGAACTGACGAATTCTCTCCACAATGGATATAGTCTATCTTGGGAGAGATAAGTTCCCTTAATCCCGTTTATATCACTCAGATCATTTCAGTTCTCTAGTGTTTATAGTTAGGGAATCTAAACGCACAGACTAGAAGCTGAAGGAATTCTTGGGAACAAGCCACTAATGATTCCACCAACTTTACACTATAAAAGTGCTCCAAAGATAACGAAAAGAACTGCCGAATTCTCTGCACAATGGATATAGTCTTTCTTGGGAGAGATAAGTTCCCTAAATCCCGTTTAAATCATTTAAAGCAGTCAAGTTCTCGAGTATTTATGGTTAAGGAATCTAAGCGTACAGACCTTTAGTACACTTTGTGGTCCTATCGACCCAAACTCCACAAGGGATATAGTCATTCATGGGAAAGACAAGTTCCCATATCATTCAAATCAGCCAAGTTCTTCAATGTTTATTGCTAAGGAATCTAAACAGACAAGAAATTGTGGAATTTTTCAGTACACTTCTTGGTCAAGTGAATCGCCATAAAAGTGTTCTAAAAATATCAAAAAGGACGTTACGAAGACAGCCGAATACTCTTCTAAAAGATATAGTCTTTCATGGAAGAGACCTTTTTCCACAAAAGATCCCATATCATTAAAATTATTTAAATTATCCGATGTTTATCGTTAAGGAATTTGAAGGAATTCGGTACACTTTGCGGTCTTGCGAATCACCATAAAAGTATTCCAATACCCTCCAAAAAGATATATTCTTATATAGTCTTTCAGGGGAGAGACAGATTCCGACAAAAGTTCCCATATCATTTCAGTTCTCCCATGTTTATGGTTAAGGAATCTAAACACACCGACTCGAAATTCCAAGGAACTCCTTTAGTACACTTTTGTGGTCATGGAAACCATAAAATTTTATGGCTGAAAGGGTATAATAAATTTCGATAAAAATGAATGC
>JBAMCP010000424.1:0-54589 GCA_037075105.1 Lissocephala sabroskyi | reverse complement strand
AAAATAAAAAAAAAACTCACCTGTCAGTAAAAATATCCAGGCATCATTCAGGATCGAGGCCATTGGAGAGCTGCTTTCCTTTTGTCTATCCGCTGTTTGCTCCTGTCAGCTATTCTGCAAGGCACACAGTAAAACATATTAGCCTCACACAATATTCAAAATAAATAAACACACACACTCGGAAATAAAAATTAAAAAATTATGACTTGCACTTTTCCATAGCAAACGCTGGCTGGTGGCCTGGGCCTGCTGTGCTTTTATGCAATTCCGACCCTTGGCGAGAGAAAGCTTTTTCTCCTCTCAAAGCTTTCTCCTGAGAGGATCTCAGTCAGTACAAATAGAGAGCAGCCAGAACAGACGGACAGACATACAAACAATCAATTTAACAAACAGGGACTCATATGCTTAAGAATAATTAATGCCAAACAACGAGAAAGCGACAGACGATCGGACAGATCAGAGAACGGGACCAATAAGTCGGCAAGGGGGATTAGATCAGCTTGGCCGGCCACAGAGACAAGCAATGTGTCTTCCTTTTAAAAATCCAACAAACAAGCCAGGAATTTCGTTTCTCATTGAATTTAGTACTCCAAATTCTTTACCTGCAGACGATCAGGCGATTAACGCAAAGTTTTCTCAGCTCTTTCAATAAAGATTTCCTAAACGGATTTTAATTAACTTCCAGTAACGTCTTCTTATATAAAGGAAGCTATAGTTCGTTGCATCCTGTCCGCTCGAATAATTAAATTCCTAGCACTCTAGCCATTCGGTTTTATGATTTCCAATTTAAATAAAGTCTAATAAATGATAAGAAATAATTAAAGATATTTTTAGAGTTTAAATCTTTTGAATTGACTTACCAAATTGGAAAGCTGTAGAGATTTCTATCCTTTGATTCTGAATTAAATTAATGAAGTAACATTTGTTGAAACTATTTAAGTCCTTTCAAAATTGAATCCCGCCCTCGGTTAACCCTTTCGCACTTCCGAGATATCGATAGATGACATTTGTCCTGCGCCTGCGTGTTTCCAAGGACTGAAGGTCTCCAGGGAAAGGCCAAAACAAACACAATCGTGTGTTGGAGTAATTTGGCTGAAATTTCAAAATAAAATCTTAAAAGTGCAGGGAGATTAATTTTCCTGCAATGAACTTGACAGTGCGCCGGTTCTCTTGGCTGTTGGTCCTCCAGCTTTCGATTCTGGTGGCGGATCTGCTGTTCAACACTTTTGGCTCATGGCTAGCAAACAATAAAATCGAAACGGCCGTAATCCTCTTCATGTAAGCTGACACAGAAAACCCGCAGCTCTAAGCTAATAAAATTTGATATTTTCTAGAACCCAGGACATCTTGATAATTGTGGAATACCTGCTCTTTACGGTGGCCCTACATTCGACTTGCGTTTACCAAGTGGGCGCCTCACACATCATTTTATATAATTGCAAACTCTTCCTGTTCAGCATCACGCTGTATTTCGTGCTTTCGGCCACTCAGCATGTTTGGATTTTCCATCACTACTCCAATCCCTCGCGCCACTCCGACGACCAACGCCAGACAATTGCGCTCCACACTCTCACAGTATTTCAGCGACTAAGTAAGTAACTGCCTTCGTCCTTGAAAAGCTAATGCGAGAGAGACAAATTAATGATTGAAGACTACTAAATTATCTTACTTATCTTTCTTTTAGTGGCAGTTTTTTACTACTACAGTTCGAAGAGCACGGCGCTGACCTTGGCGGACCCGCGGTACAAGGAGGAGCACTTGGACTGGATAACCAAGCAAATTGGAGAAAATTGACTGACTCGCAGTGTCTTGATTGCTAAACAAAATCTAATTTAATTACCTTATCTAAATAGAAAGAGCCTAAGGCCTAATGTAAAATAAAGCGCAAACCTATTCAACTTAAAATATTGCTACTCTTTAAGAAGACCAAGAGGGAATTATTTCCCCAGTCGATACTTCTTGGATACCTTAAACTAATCTAGCCAGAGTCCAAGTGGTTCGCAGCTCTCAGAATAGGAGAAGGAACATTTGGTGGACTCTGGCGACGGACTGCTCTCGTTTCCGGGGCGGTTGATTCGTCTGGTAAGTTTGTATATTTCTGTATGTTGATACATAAGTAGAGTTTACATAAATTGATTTTTATAAGTCGACAGCTTGCGTTAAACAATATTTATCAAAATTAACTTAGTCATTTCTAGAGGCAACTTAAAGAATTTTAAATAATTACTTCACATAAATTAAAAATTATCACAATTTGTTGTAGCGATTTTGTCGATTTGAATACAATTTGATTTGATTTGTTGTCACGTTCGAATTGGGAGGCCAACCTCCCTTGTCATCACCATCGCTCCATGTCCCGAATCCGTTCAATCGGCGGGTTACTGAAAATCACAATAAATTCATGAAATTCATCTCTCATTTTTCTGCTCCCTACTCACTGTAACATGCGTGGCGGCAGATGCTTCTGAAGCGGCGAAATTTGTACGGCCGTGGCTCCGAGACTCAGATCCGAGTCCTGCGATATCGCCCGCTGCAAATGGGGAATGGAGTGAGGCATCATCTGCCCGGCGACACGCATATTTGGTGCGTGTGGGTAGCTTTGGTTCGAGTAGTGCCAGAGGCTCTTAGGAACATCACCCTGGAAAGCTTTGTTCTCCACGCCGCTGCTCGAAATGCCCAGACTGTTGTTGCGCCGCGGGGCGGGGGCCTGAATGTCGCGGGTCTTGGAGCTGAGTCGTCGGAGGATACGAGAGCCCAGGCCGGGCGGGTCTTCCAGTGTGTGGCTGGCGCGCGGTTTGCGGTACCGCACGTCACTCGATTCTTCCAAGATCACATGCCGATCGTAAGGAGTTCCATAATAAACCTCGAGAACGGTGGAGAATGTATGCGGCCAGACCAAATCGATGATGGATATTAAAACCCCGGCCAAAAAGCAAAGTATGCCTGCAAAAGAAGCTTCCATTTAAATTTGTTCTTTTTTAAGAAATTTAAATACCCACCGGCCACCAGCAGCAGCCAATAGCACCAGCCAAAGCTGAACTCCAGATGCCCGCCTTCTAAGTTAATGCTTAAAGGTCTTTTCGGCAGCAGGCAGTGGTAGCCAATGTTCGTGCTGACCAGCAGGGCGCCGGTTAAAGCCTTCATGTAGGCCCCATAGCGAGGCACTGCGATGAGTAGTAGATTCATGAGGAGCCACGAAGCCAACGAGGCCCACAGCATTATGCTGGCGAAATAGCCGGCGGCTCTGTATTGGCCACCCCAGAAGAAGCCCTCGCGGCCCAGGCTGAAGTATTCGGCCACAGTCAGGATGGGAAACGGCAGTCCTCGTTGCAAGGCCTGGCGATAGTTGGCGCTCATATCGTTGGCGCCCTCCCAGGTGAAGCGCTCGTTGTAGTCAATGTCCGGCGGAGTCCAGTTGCCAATCGGAATTGCTAAAAAAAAACACAAATATTAAATAATAAACTAAATATTTTTTAACTCTCCAAGTTTGCAACTTAAGGAAAAACCTACCGGTCAGCGTGACATTGACGTGCATTAGGCCAATGTGTGCGCCGATTCGCGCTGGCAGTTTTTCTCGTGAAAACGCTTTATATGGCGAGACGATGGTGGCTTGCGCGACATGCCAGGCAGATCCCAGCCGGGTAACTATAAAAATAAATTCAAAATAAGCCTCTAAATAAATTATTTATGCCAAAACTCACTCAGTATGACTAGACCCACAAAGAGGCTCAAGGTGACCGTCGAGAACGTCGTAAATTTCTGTAAAAAAACGCAAATCTTAATAATAAATTCGTTTTTAGTTGATTTCGGTTTACCTGCTTTCGAACTCCAGGGAAAATGACCAGGAAGGCCACATAGAATGTGCTAAACAGCACGGATACGGCCACAATGGACACGTCGCCCGTCACAGGAGTGCGATTCGAAAAGGAGTATAAAGTCGGGCCGCCATCGTCCCGAAAGGCATCGAACCAGCCCTTCATAGTGTCAGGTCAAGAGTTCTGTGAGGAAAAGAGAGAGAAATTTAGAGATATTCCGGTCTGATTGTATTGACGGTCAGTTTCTTTGCTTGGCAACAAACCAACTTTGGCCTTCAACTTTTATAAAGAGTTCAAGGAATTCGCACATTGCATAATAATTGTTTTTGTTCCCCCGTCGAAATAAGGAAATCATAAAAGCTTTTTGGTCTTGAAATCGAAGCAATCAACACTGAAAATTGTGCTCTTGTACCAAGGCAACGGCGTTTTTTCATTTCTACATAAAGAAAAACTGGTTTTTCAATGCGGATTTGCTTGCTTTTACTTTTATTAGTTTCGTAATTGCGGTTACGTGTGTCCCCCGTTGCAGGCAACTACATCCAGCGTTTATGTAATTTTAATAAACACAAAAAAGCCTATAATTGCCCAGGCATAATTGTCCTTGCGAAAGAATTGTTAACGCGGCTAATTATCTGTTTGAAAAGCTCAAATGCAAGGCAACTTCATGATAAATTTGAGAATAAATTAAGCCGTAAATTTTTATATTTTTCAGCCATAATGAATCATACAAATGCTGGGGAATAACGTTAAGGAACCTTGTTTCCTATAGAAAACAAAGATTCTTGGGGGTTAATTAAATCTCGAAATGCACAAAAATGGGCTAATTATAAACAAATTTGTTTGTTTGCCAGAAGATCAATGATCCCTCGCTCTCGACTCGGTTCCGTCACCAAGCCCGAAAAATAAACACGCACACACGGAAACTCCGTTTACAATTACATAAGAAAGAGAAACAAACAAATGCCAGGCGACCATAAAAAACTCGAATTGAAGAGACTTCAAGCTTAATTTTTAGCCCATCGGCTAAGCTGACAGTTTTCCTTAGCAAAATTAATTATTTTGCTTGGATTTCGAAAATGTTTGCGGATCGTACGTACAATTTTATGTATGTAGTCAGTGGAGTGCTCGGTGCGCCTGCGCCCGCGACTGTTTCCTATGCTTGCGAACGAAATACTAAAATATCCAAAACATGAGACAACTTTCAAAAACATTTGATTACCCCACCGAACTCAAGCTTTGTAGGCTGAATTTTACATACCCTTAGAAAAGCTTTCAAGCCTGGAATGTTATTTTAAACACCCTAAAGAAAAGCGGGTTATTTTCGAAAACTACTTTGGGTTATTTAAAACTTAAAAATAAATAACAAATTTAAGAAATCAGCAAAGCTTCTCAGTTTTATCGGCAAGGCTTCTTCCCTTTAGCTTTAGAAACTGATATGCTCGTTGAGCTTTTTAATTAGGGTATGGGAAGCTTTGAGCTGTGCTTTTTCTACTGTTTTATTTCTGCTTTTAAATCAAGTTTTTTATAAATCAAAAACTAATGTAAGTCTCGAGAAGCCTTGACAATTGCCTACTCACATGTACATAAGTATTCTACATACTTAAGAATGCGTATGTATGAGCGAGAGATGAGATGTAGTCAAGTTCAACTTCACCCTTGTAAACAGAATTAAATCGCCCACACACTTTAAAGACCGTATGGCTTCTCAAGCAGAAACCTTAATTAATTAAACCTTCACGAGAAAACTTTAATTCTATAGAAATAGAAAGTCTTCTTTGCATTTTAACAATGCATTTAAAGAAGCAATATTGATTTTATCTACTGATTGATTTTATCTAAAAATTAGCATATTAAAAAGAAATGGTTCCTAATTTCATTTCAGAGTGAATTTAGTGTTTGAATTTTGCGCGGTCGACCGCTTGAAAGTTATCGAAAGGGCGTCGATATCACCTCTGCTAAAGCGATAAATAAACAATTGTAAATAGGCGAACCACAAAGAGACTAAGAAGTTTTTGATATAATAAACTTTAGATTATTCAAGCGATCAATTAATTTAAAAAGCGGAAATGGAAATTGCCGACACTTATTACAGCAAGGACGAATATGTGGAAACTGTGAGTTAGTGCAAACTACGCGTGACCTCATCACTCACCAGTTTTGTTTTCAAGGCATCCGGCAATAAGGTCAGCCGCCACACAGTCCTGTGCGGGTCGCAAAACATTGTCCTTAATGGCAAAGTGATTGTCCAGAGCGGAGCCATCATACGTGGCGACCTGGCGAATGTCCGCACGGGCCGCTATTGTGTCATCAGCAAGAACGCCGTCATCCGTCCGCCGTACAAGCAGTTCAGCAAGGGGAGTGCCTTTTTCCCCATGCACATTGGCGATCACGTATTCATTGGCGAGGGGGCAGTGGTTTCTGCGGCAGGCATTGGATCCTTTGTGTACATAGGAAAGAATGCGATTATTGTAAGTTCAATTGACTTAAGATATTAAATTTACTAAGTGCGGAATTTGCTGCCCAGGGCCGGCGCTGCACGCTGAAGGACTGTTGTATCATCGAAGACGGAGCTGTGCTGCCTCCGGAGACGACTGTGCCCAGCTACATGAGGTTCACAAAGAAGGGGTTCATTGAAGGTGCCCAGGGAAATCCGTATTCCGTGCCGGCCGCCATGCAGGACGAGATGGTGAACTGCACAAAGTCTTTCTATGAGCATTTCGTGCGCACCCCGGCAGCGGCCAGCTAAAAAGAACACTTTGCTTTATTTAGTGTGTAATAAAATTAATCAATTAATCCAGTATCACAGTCGTAGGCCTGGTGGCCAATTTCGAATATCGGATAACTCAGGCCCGTGCGCCGGGCAATTACAGCAGCAGTTTCTTCCGAGTTGTTCTCGCAGCGGGCTTTGATCCTGCGATTTAAGAGCAACACGGTGGCTGTGTTCCGACAATTCGAGACTGTTGCTGTGATATGCAAAGGCGTTTGCTGGCCCTCCGACTGAGTATTTATGTCGGAGCCGAATTGGAGCAGCAAGTGCACGCAGTCGGAGTTGTTCCATTTGCAGGCTGAGTGGAGGGGCGTCCAGCCGAGTTCGGTGAGTGCATTGGGGTTGGCATTGTGTTGGATTAGGAGCTTGGCAATGTCCACAAAGTTGTTGTAACAGGCACGATGGAGCGGCGAGTAGCCGTCGTTGTCGCGGGTGTTTACCGTCTCCACATCGAGTTTAAGGATTTCGCGGACCTCGCTGATGCGGTTCTCATTGACGGCCCAGAGTATCATTCGCTCGAGGCTCTCTGAGGAGGAGAGAGATTTAGTTTATTGGTATTGATACTTTTGGCGTCTAAAAAATACCTTGTGGATTCTTGTCCTCGTTGATAAGGTCGTCGGGGTCATCCCAGCCGCTCACAAACATTCCCCGGGGCACCTGGCAATGCCGGAGCTTTTCCATCTGCGATTTCTCATCGTCCGAGTCGTAGTCATCCATGGCGGTGCGGCAAATTTAATTTGTCTAGAATTGCATTCATTTACAAATTCACTTTAAGCTATCGATAGCTTGGGGTAGGCTTCGATAATTTTTAAGCAAGCCTGCTAAAAAGACGTAGAAAATTTATGATGAAAACCGATAAATCGCTAGGGTTGTTTTATCAACACTACAACTCTAGCTAAGCAAGTGTTTTTCAACACTGCAACTCAATCTCCACGGGCAATCTCTACATCTTTTTAAAACTTATAAAAATAATTTCTATTAATGTCAAATTCACAAGATGAATTGTGTCCCCCACCGAACGCCGAGGACGAAGAGCTCACGCTGCCTCGTGCGAGCATGAACAAGATCATAAAGGAGCTGGTGCCCACGGTCCGGGTGGCAAACGAGAGCCGAGAACTCATCCTCAATTGTTGTACCGAATTCATCCACTTGATAAGCTCCGAGGCAAACGAAGTGTGCAACCAGCGCAACAAGAAAACCATCAATGCGGAACACGTTCTCGAAGCCCTCGAGCGACTGGGCTTTCGGGACTACAAGAACGAGGCGGAGGCCGTGCTGCATGACTGCAAGGAAGTGGCCGCCAAGCGACGGCGACAAAGCACTCGGCTAGAGAACCTTGGCATCCCCGAAGAGGAACTGCTGCGCCAGCAGCAAGAACTCTTTGCCAAGGCCCGGGAGGAGCAGGCTCGCGAGGAGCAACAGCAGTGGATGAGCATGCAGGCGACGGCTGTCCAACAAAGCGCTTCTCTCATCAGCAAAGGACTCAGTTGTAGCGGCGGCAGCATCGGCGGCATAAGCTACTCCAGTAAGCCCAGCGAAGACGAGGACGACGATGAAGATTTATAATATTAGGTACATTAAATTAATTGAACTCTAATTTAGTTGTATGATAAACCTCAGCTAATCCTTTCACTACTTATGGAAGCCGCGTCGAGATTTGCTGGAACATCAGCAGGCATTTGAGGCGTCAACAGTCTTGAGTCTTCGTCCGAGAGTGTGTGGTTTTCTATTTTGTATTTGCCCAGCAGTTCAGTGTGAGTTTTCCAGAATTTGGCAGAAATCAGGTCCTCGTGCAGCGGCACCACTGCCACAAAGGTCCTGCCATCCAGAGTGATCCGCTTGCGCATCAGAATGGTGCCCTTCCGGTACATTGCTGGCAAATTATTGTAGTTTATGCCAAACTCCTGGAAGAGCAGCTCATTCTTGTCGGCCGACAGGGTGCCG
The DNA here is from genome assembly GCA_037075105.1 of Lissocephala sabroskyi. Classification (NCBI taxonomy): domain Eukaryota; kingdom Metazoa; phylum Arthropoda; class Insecta; order Diptera; family Drosophilidae; genus Lissocephala; species Lissocephala sabroskyi. Next base: position 46,063 of record JBAMCP010000424.1, on the reverse strand, counting down.
CGCAGGCGGGCCTCGGCCTCCTGGTTGCTCAGACCCGACTGAAGCACCAGCTTCCAAAAGGCCGTGTTGTACAAATTATTGACGTGGACGTCGGCCTGCCGCCAACTCAGGTAGTCGCGCATGTTGTCGTCTGAAGGATAAAGGACAACTCGGCCGTCGAAGCAGGGTGCATACTGCAATGGGGCATTCATCCAGCGCGTCCAGTTGATGACGTAGGAAGTGGAAAACAGGCTGGTCACGTAGGAGAGCAGCTTGGCCGAGCGGCGATTGAAGGCTTTGGTTTCCTTGCGGAACACAAACGAATACTCGTCGCTCTGGCCATAGCCGATCACAATATCCTGGAACTCCTGCATAACAGCAATCGCAGCGGCATTCATTATGTTAAGGGCTACAATTGAGCGGCGTTATTACAGCAACTGTTGGGATTTGACTCAAACGTACCCCGCTCATCGTTGGGCTTCTCGAAGTCGTGGACTTTCGAGAACTTGTGGAACTTCTTGCCATCAATCCGAACCACAATCCACACATTTGGTATAATCTTATCATCCTGTTCGAACGATTTCACATATTCAAATCGGCTGCAGGCCATTGTTCGCCTCGATAGACTCGCACGTGCGAGCGTTTTTGTTTTCCGGCCCAAAACACCGAAACACGCAAAAGCGATACGCGAGTACATGTTGCATTAGAGATGACCGATAGTTTTGCTTTTTGTTAACAGCTTCTAAAAATTAATCTTAAATATTTGAGAACCAGAAATAATCCAAAATGCGGATTATTAAAAGCATTTTACGGAAATGTCGCTTATTTGATGGGCAAATGCCGAAAACTAAAAGTTATCGATAGTCACTAAGGCGATTTCTCTATAATGCCCATCGCTAGGGGCTGAGGAATCAGCTGTTCGCGAAAACGCGTCTGTTGCGGTTTTAATTTGGGATAAAATTTAGGGGATTTTTAGTTAAAAAGAACATGGAACTGGAGCAGAATGTCGTGGCGAGCTCAGAGGAGGAACTGCCGCATCCAACTGATTTACCAAACACAGAAGACCGTGCGGAATCAGACGACGACAGCGGCGATCAGGAACTCAAATCAAATCCTGACCCGGAGGAAGCCCCTAAGTCCGCCAATACCCATGTAGTGGCCACTCACTACAACGAACTAAGAGAGGCAGGACGCAAGGAACGCTACAAGTCCAAAATATTCTTCATGCGCAACTTCAACAACTGGATCAAAAGCCAGCTGATCAACGAGTACATGGCCCTGATAAAGGGCCAGAAGCGCATTGGAGATCCCTTGCGCGTCTTGGACATGTGCTGCGGCAAAGGCGGCGACCTGTTGAAGTGGGAGAAGGCCTCCATCAGCCATCTCATTTGCACAGACATCGCCGAGGTATCCGTGGAGCAATGCCAGCGGCGATACCAGGACATTGTGGCCCGAGCAGAGAAGTCCAAATTCTCCACCAAGTTCACAGCGGAATTCTTTGCCTGCGACTCAACTTTAGTGCGTCTGCGGGAACGCTATAAGGATGCTTCTTTGCAACTTGATCTTGTCTCTTGCCAATTCGCTCTCCATTACTGCTTCGAGTCGCTGTCCCAGGCGGATTGCATGGTGCGAAACGCGGCAGAATGCCTGCAGCCTGGCGGCTACTTCATTGCCACCATTCCCGACGCCTATGAGATTATGAAACGCTTGCAGCAGAATAAAAGCGAGGAAAACAGCCGCAAAATCGGCAACGATGTCTACAGCATAGAGTTCGTCTGTGAGACGGATCCTATGCCTCTGTTCGGGGCCAAGTACCAATTCCATCTGGACGGAGTGGTCGACTGCCCCGAGTTCCTCGTCCACTTTCCCACTTTGGTCAAGATGTGCCGCAAATACGGTCTGCAGCTGGTCCGCCGCACCACCTTCGCAGACTACTTCAAGGAGACCATCAACCAGGGCCGCTATCTAATTCAACGCATGGACGGCCTGGAGACAGTTTCCTCCAACTCCCGGACCAACGATGACCAATACGCCCACCTGCAGCACCTCAACCGGGGGAACCGCGGCCGGACTGTGGGCACACTTTCCAAATCGGAATGGGAGGCCACCAGTGAGTATTTTAGAGAATTAACTTGTCTAAAGCTTTTTAATTAACTGTTTTTTTCTTTTAGCCCTTTACCAGGTCTGTGCCTTTAAGAAGTGCAAGAACAGTTGGGGCGCCGATGGGAAGCCGATTTTCGAGTTCAACGACTGAGCTGCCCGGATTTTTGCAATTACTTTTGTATGGTTTCAAAGTTCTTTTACAAAGATTGATTTAAGAGATTTTAAGCTTATGTGTGTCAGACTTCATCCACATGCACGTGTATATAAAATGTCTACTCAATGCGGAATTAATTAATTATTCAGATTATAAAGTTTTTTACCCGTCTTTGCTAATAAAATCAATGCATTAGAACTATTTAGATTGGCATTGGAAATCAATGACTTCGCTTTTAAATTATATCAGAAAAGTATTATAAAATGAACTAGTAGAAGAGATCAAATGGAATGCTAATGTATGGAGTATGGCTCTTAAATTTAGAGTCTAAATTCAAGGAGCATTTGAGAGGCAAACGAAACCTTTTCCTTTAATTATCCGTTTGTCTTTAATCTAAAAATATCTTCTTATTAATATTTAGGGAAGTCATATGAACTTAAGGGACTGCATATTAAATTGGTCTCCACCACACACCCAATGTCCACTATTTATAACTTTATAATTACCCGTCTAGGACTTACGCACTTCGAAGCCTTGAGGATAATTAATGGGGCATTTTGTGGGTGAATAGGACTTCCCACTGTGAAACCCTTTTGAGTTGCTTAAGGAATATTCACGCACAGTAAATATTTGTATAAATTTTTAAAAGGTCATGCGAATTCGGAGATCCGTTGTGAGAATCGGGTTTATTCGTACAAAGTAAACAATTTTTCTGTATTAAGCAAGGTAGAGAGGGGAAAGCTCTCTTTTCCCAGAGCTTCAACTGGAAGTGCTTGGCAGTTGGAAGCGTTGAAAGCTCCAAACGGGCAACTGTTATTCACAGCTGTTGCTTTCACAGTTCGGCTGAGGTTGGCCAAGGGTTGTTTTGGGTCAGTTGGGCTGTTTGCCGGCAGAAACAGCCACGAAACTTAAAAATATTTATAAATAATCCCCAAAAAAGATTCAAAGAATAGCCTTGAATTAAAGAAGAAGTTATTCAAAGCGCAAGAGAAAAAATGTCATTGAGAGGAATATCTAATTCCGATTTGCGTAGGGGAGTTAAGGTCAGTTCGTCACGAAAAGCTGAATAACAAGGACCTTACCAGGGCGAAGGTCGTACCTTGCGTGCCACCGTTAGATTCGTGTGCACAGGCCTCGAGGAGAGGCCAGAATGCCGTGGTTTGCATGTGAAAGGCGACACCTGGCGCTGCACTGATTTCCTTTATAGGCCAATAGGTTGAGCCAGCGGACCGGACCCATTGTCATTGGCAAAGCGACAGACAAAAGGAGGTTTACTTTGTGAGTAGGGAAATGCATTGCCTTCTTTGGTCATTGGTTGTCCATGAGGCTGACAAATGTCTATGGTTATTATAATAGGACCCGCGGTTGGAGGACCTTCGGCAAGTTTACATGCAAGGCTTGTTATAAGTCGAGGACCTTATACACCTTGCGTGGTAACTGGAAGGCTGGAAATGAGCACAACTCACGGGCTGGAAGTGCCGAAACAGAATATAACACGTTTTGTAGAAAGCTCTGAGAAAACCCAAAACACCAAATATCCTTACATGTCCTTTATAGCTTTCACGCTTTACCTAAGCAATGTAAGTGTCAGTCATGGAGTTCCAGTCGTCGGATATGCATGGAATGTACATAAAGCGCGCCTTGTTCGATATCAGGGAATTTTACAAAAATTGTGTATTGAATAAAAAAGTTGAAAGCGACGTGAAAATAGTGTTATAGTTATTGTAAAATCCACTTGACTTAAAGTTAATTAGCAACGAAATTGAAACGTTGATTATCAGAACATCGCCTCCATCGCCATCGCATTGTGTAATTCAAATCTCTCGCAAATTCCTTCGTAGCCGTTTGTGCCTAAAGCAGCAATAAAAAAATACCTAAGGTGTTCTAACCCCTCCAGGGACCCCCCCACACCCACACATACCTCTCTAGATCTATAAACATATTTTCGACTCCGGCAGTGGCGTGAAAAAAAAAAAACTCCGTTTACATAAAACGTTTTTTTGGGCGTTACTCCTTTTCTTAATTCCCCCTTATCGTCATAGAACAATCTACCGACCGTCTCGGCTTACGTACAGATTAGCATACATCAGTATGTATGTGAGGCTTGTGAGGCTTTCAACTGTTGTCCTGCCAAAAAAATAATGCCCGTAAATTTCTGGGCAAATCTTGATAAAATGTAAATTTAATGTAGGTACATCGATTTATTGGCTGGCCCGAAAAACCTAGCTACTTACATTTTTTGGTATCTACTTATGTATATACATACATTTAATAAAAAACGACGTGCCAACAAATTATCGATTTGGCTTTGGCGAAAATTTTAAAAAGCCTGATTAAAAATGCAATCCCAGGGCTGAGCCAATTAAAGCCGCAACCTTAAGGCGGGATACACTCAGGAGAACTAGTGACATTTCGCAAGGGTTTTTCGCGACCTTTTCCACAAATAGAAGAAGCAGCCGACTTCGAGAAATCCCCGAACAACAATCAAAAGTTTTTATTTGAAAAAGACAAACCACTTTTGGGGATTCTTGTGGATTCATGGGGATTCATTTGGATTGAAAGTTTTCAATAAGCCAGACAGGCTTCATTATGAGGATAATAAAAGTAATGAATTCTTTGTGCCCCGGATAGAAATATTTATCATGTCTCAGATCGCTTTGTGTGCCAGCTGTCTGTCCCCAAGTCTAATGTGTGTGCGGTGTGTGTTTTTCTCTTTGTGCAGAAAGTAATAACGTCGTCGCATCAAATTGAATTCTCGCAGCGGTTTTAATCCTCAAACGGCCGTGTCCTAATCGAAAAAGATTATATTCTCTTTTTCTAAACGTATACACAAAGTAAGTAACGCGCAAAGCCCCGCAAATTACTTAAAGCACATGAAAAGTAGGTCAGGAGCACAAGAAGAAACAGATTGGTAATTTGGTTTCGGTTTCTTTGCAGGATATGACAAGCGATGGTTCAGTTACGTTCTGGATATTTTGGCTCAGTTTAGTTTTGGGTTACCAAAAGGGCGGTGAGGCCGGGCGATCCGATGAACTGCACATAGGAGGCATCTTTCCCATCGCCGGCAAGGGAGGATGGCAGGGCGGACAGGCCTGCATGCCGGCCGCAAGACTGGCATTGGATGATGTCAATAAAGAGCCGAATTTACTACCAGGATTTAAATTAATATTGCACAGCAATGACAGCGAGGTGAGAACCCAAATTAAGCCCTCCTCCAGTCCGCAACTACACTGACTACGCCCAGCTATTTGTGTGTGCGCTCATTAGTTTTAAGTGAGCCAACTATTACCCACATGCTTGTACTTCTTTGGGGGTCCTGAATGAGGTCACTCCACACACGTACACCCCATCATTTATGGTATTTTTGTTCAGGGCTAGCCAGCGCCAACATGCATACCTGTCGCCTCGTCTACCTTTGCGTATGGAAGTGCAATACAACAGGAAGATGGGTAAAGAGCGCACAGCCGCAGCCATTGAAACTTGGATAATGCGCTGCGTTTCATTTGAATAGAAAAGTATTCAAGTGCTCTTTCTTGGCTTTTGTAATCCCCTGGGAAAAGATTCCTCTCTAATGTCGTTCTCTTTCGCAATTATTTCCCCAGTGTGAGCCTGGCCTGGGAGCAAGCGTTATGTACAATCTGCTATACAATAGACCGCAAAAGCTGATGCTGCTCGCCGGCTGCAGCACGGTCTGCACCACTGTGGCCGAGGCAGCCAAGATGTGGAACTTGATTGTGGTAAGCACGAGGGCTCCACAAAGTGGGAGATATTTCTAAAATGTCGAGGACTTTTCTAGCTGTGCTACGGCGCATCGAGTCCTGCTCTGTCTGATCGCAAGCGATTCCCCACACTCTTCCGCACACATCCCTCGGCGACAGTGCACAACCCGACGAGGATAAAGCTAATGAAGAAGTTCGGCTGGTCTCGCGTGGCGATTCTCCAGCAGGCCGAGGAAGTGTTCATATCGGTGAGTTAATCGGAGTTTAATTTAATTGAAATTGACTAAAACTTCCCTCAGACTGTGGAGGATCTGGAGAACCGCTGCATGGAAGCTGGCGTTGAAATCGTAACAAGACAATCATTTCTGTCCGATCCCACGGACGCTGTACGCAATTTAAGGCGTCAGGATGCCCGTATTATTGTGGGTCTTTTCTATGTAGTAGCCGCGAGAAGAGTCCTCTGCGAGATGTACAAACAGCAATTGTATGGACGAGCCCATGTCTGGTTCTTCATAGGTGAGTCTTGTCCCCTTTCGTCATAGTTTGCTAAGTTTTGTGGCATTCACAGGATGGTACGAGGACAACTGGTACGAGGTGAACCTCGAGAACGAGGGCATCACCTGCACAGTCGAGCAGATGCGCATAGCCGCCGAGGGCCACCTCACCACGGAGGCTTTAATGTGGAACCAGAACAATCAGACCACCATTTCCGGCATGACAGCGGAGGAGTTTCGGTAAGGTCCTTTGAAAACCGCAAAGGAATCGTTATAAATACAAATATTCCCCCCCCCCAGACGTCGACTGAACAACGCGCTGATTGAGGAGGGCTACGACATAGATCACAACCGCTATCCGGAGGGCTACCAGGAGGCTCCTTTGGCCTACGATGCAGTTTGGAGCGTGGCCTTGGCGTTTAACAAAACCATGGAACGTCTGACGCTCAGGAAGAAATCCCTTAAAGACTTTACCTACACGGATAAGGAAATCGCGGACGACATCTATTCGGCCATGAACTCAACTCAGTTCCTGGGCGTTTCTGTGAGTTCAAAGGTCCTTCAAAGTGAAATCAGTTTGAGATGGTTTGTTTGCAGGGTGTGGTGGCGTTCAGCTCGCAGGGAGACCGTATTGCCTTGACTCAAATCGAGCAGATGATAAATGGAAGATATCAGAAACTAGGATATTACGATACGCAAATTGATAATCTGTCCTGGCTCAACACAGAGCAATGGATTGGCGGCAAGGTGAGTGAGGCATGAAAAAAACCCACTAACTTTTTTAAACAAATTATTTCCCATTTAAGGTTCCCCAAGACCGCACTATAGTCACCCATGTTCTGCGCACAGTGTCCTTGCCCTTGTTCGTGTGCATGTGCACAATTTCCAGCTGTGGCATTTTTGTGGCAATGGCTCTGATTGTCTTCAACATATGGAACAAGCATAGAAGGTGAGATTTGTAAATTCTTCTAGTGAAAAGGACTAAAGAACTTCCTTGCAGAGTCATACAATCATCGCATCCTGTGTGCAACACGATTATGTTGTTTGGAGTTATCATTTGTCTGATATCCGTCATACTCTTGGGCATGGATGGACGGTTCGTGAGTCCATTCGAGTACCCAAAGGTGAATCCAATCAACCTAACAAAACCCTGACTAATTTTTATGTTTCTTACAGATTTGCCAGGCTCGGGCTTGGCTGTTATCCACCGGTTTTACATTAGCTTACGGCGCCATGTTTAGCAAAGTCTGGAGGGTGCATAGATTCACCACAAAGGCGAAAACAGATCCCAAGGTGGGAGGATAAATAATGTAAAAAGGTTCTTCAGTAATCAGTAATAATATTCTTTGTTTTGTAGAAAAAAGTGGAGCCCTGGAAACTTTACACAATGGTTTCGGGTCTTTTGTCAATAGATTTAGTAATATTGCTATCGTGGCAGATATTCGATCCACTACAGCGAATTTTGGAAACGTTCCCACTCGAAGATCCTGTATCGACAACTGATGATATTAAAATACGTCCAGAGCTCGAGCATTGCGAAAGTGAACGAAACTCTATGTGGTTAGGTAGGTAGACAGCCTCCCAAATTTCCAACCCATTTATAATTCTGTACTATATATAATTCTTCTAGGATTGGTGTACGGCTTCAAGGGGCTGATACTGGTGTTCGGTCTGTTCTTAGCCTACGAAACACGATCAATTAAGGTCAAACAAATCAACGATTCACGCTACGTGGGAATGAGTATATACAACGTTGTTGTCCTGTGCCTGATAACGGCACCGGTGGGCATGGTTATTGCGTCGCAACAGGATGCTTCGTTTGCTTTTATTGCCCTGGCTGTGATATTTTGCTGTTTCCTAAGCATGCTCCTGATATTTGTGCCAAAGGTAAGACAAATTCCCCGCCAATCAACAAGGATTGCATTTAATATTTTAAACAGGTTATCGAAGTGATTCGCCATCCAAAGGATAAGGCCGAATCGAAGTATAATCCTGATTCGGCAATATCTAAGGAAGACGAGGAGCGCTACCAAAAACTTCTCATAGAAAACGAAGAACTACAACGACTTATATCACAGGTTGTACTTTCCCATCGCCCATATCAGTAGAGAATTAATTAATTGTCTTGCAGAAAGAGGAAAAAATTCGGGTGCTAAGGCAAAGGCTGGTCGAGCGAGAGGTCACCATGAAGAACACAGAACTGAACGGCGCACCTGGAACAGGTACAACGACAACACCGGCAGCAATGCAAATCCAGCCCTCTAATATTCATCCACCTGCTCACCCACACGCTGGGCCAGCTGCGATATTAGCAATCACACAAGGTAAGATGCCACCGACCTAAGCCGATAAATTAACTCTGGGCATTTGAGAGCTGAGATAGTCAGGTTTTTTTTTAAACGATATTCAATTGCGACAGTAATTGTCACTCCCAATAAGAATCGCGATTAAGACTTATAAATAATTAAATTAACATAGTAAGAGCAAAAAGGGAGAGAGGGTGTGGGAAAGAAATAAGCTTATTTTCTAGCACTCACCATTTCATATGACTGGCTAGTTGTCTTGTTGTTTTTATCGTTGGTTTTTAATTCGATTACGCGATTACCCGATAAGATTTATTGTATTCTTTTAATTGGATTGCGCAACCGAATTAACGCACTCGCACGATAACCGATATACGTAAAAAAACACTCGATGATTTGCACGGCCCTGGCAATTGCCCGGCTCAGTCGACTTTATGTATTTTTAGTCTCCAGGTACCGTTTCGCTTTGACCGAGAGCCTTTTTTTAAACTTAATAATAAATGCCATAAAAATTGTCAAATTAGATGAGCGAAGAAATAAACGCACCCACGGACGAAAGTGCGAATAAGAATTAAAACGGACAGCAGCCACCCATTCCAGTGGTCCTGGTTGTCACACCTTCCGGCAGCCCATTCCATTGAAAGAAACGCGCGCGCGATCAAAGCAAAATCGTAGCATGGCAACTCTTACATGCTTGTAATCCCCCTCTCCCCTCCGCCCACAACCATAACTTCTAACTGCAATGAAATTGGGCGAATCGAGGCTCAAAAGGGAATACGAAATCAGACATGATGATTTCGCACGTACGCACACACACACGCGCATTTGACAAAATGAAAAATGGCAAGCGGGCCCTCCGGACGGCATTTAATTGAATTTATCGCGATAAAATCAAGTTGTTTCAATTTCCCGCACCGCCGCGATACCGCTTTCCACGAAAATCTAAACTTTTCACGACAATTTAACGCGTTTTTCCGGACGAATCCGACGGACAAATAAATTTGCATGCGTCCGTTATCTCTTCGCAAATGACACTGCCGCCCGCTGGCTTTCTGCAAGGCGAGAGAGCCAACTTCTTTCTCACAAACTCTCTCTCTCACTCTCTCTCTCGTTTTTGTCTTTGCTCCTCTCCCCGCTGACGGAGAGTCAAGCCTAATTGATGCGTGAGTGGCTTTTAATTCGGTAAATTAGGTTGTCAGCAAATTCGGGCCGATAAATTTACCTAAAACGATAGAAAATAAATAAATAATTAAATATTATATTTGTTGTTTTTTCAGATACCCATGAACATCGTACATGAAAAAACTTGTCAATTTCATTTGCGTGATAGGTGAATTATACAAATTTAATATTAAATAGAAAAGTAAAGGTATTGTTAAAAGATCTTGGACTAAACTTAATATGGTAGCAATATTGTACCTAAAACTTGCTGGGAAGCACACGATTTTAAAGAAACGTTTACGTCACTCCACTAAATTAGAAGAATCCTTGATTTCCAAGCAAAGTTCATGCATAGAAAACGTGTAAATGTTTTTGTTTAAAGTTAAGGAATTGTGTTTTCACATTAAATCAATTCTATCTGTTGCCACAGAAACTCCTAAATGATTTTTTGTTTGTACATAATAAAGCCTTATTTCCCGATCTTCGAGAAAATACTCAGCAATGCACAACTAGGGAATCGTTAATGTGTCAGTCGCATAGTCTTGTATTGGAGGCTATAGTTTTTATATTTTTCAGCCAATTAGGTCTACCTAAATCTTAAGCGAGAACGAACGAAGAATGGTTGAAAATGCAACCAAAGAAATCTTAAGAGCACATGATTAGAGACATGTGGGTTCAGGTTAGTTTAAATTGTAGCTACTGTTAATGAATTGATTAGTAGATGATAAATTCTAAAATTGCATTTATGAGTATGTATGTATGTCGTAAAATAGGAATTGACTTAATTAGAACTATTGAAGATATGTTAATAGAACTTAGTCCAAATATTTGAAGCATCACGATAAGTGCTAACAGAAGAGAAATACTGACAACATTAAATTCCTACAAAATAAAGACTTTAAATACCCTTAAATGGAACTATACGGACGATCATCAGATATGTACATACATACATAAAAGGAACACATATTTTCATTTCCAAATCAGCAATATTACATTTACGTATCTGTAATGTAAAGCTTTGTCTTTAATAATAACTTTTTAGCACTTGTATAAAATCTTCCGCATCCGATTTTGGTTGACAGTCCAACCCAAATTTAATTTTCTTATGTACATTATATAAATTTGTACATATGGTTTATAATTAGCCGATGAAGTCAGCAAGGAGTTAAGTTGTGTTTTTTTGAATTTACATTATCCAAAAATAATTCCATGAATGATATAAATCCGTAAAACCTGCCCTAGTGTGCTTAGGAATTCGAAATTATTCCAAACGTTTTAAAGATCGGTGGAACCTTGAGAAACTGTTATTGAGGAAGTTTTAGGTTTTATGAGAAAATTTGTTACTTATATGAAAATAGTTTAGAGAAAATATTTTGCTCAGAATCCAATGAAACGAGAAGTACAATAGCCACATATACAATTTGAAAGAGTGCAGGAAATTAGAATATTTTATTACGAATGCAACTTGCTCATTTCTATTGCAGTTAATTTTATGTAGGTATTCAATTGACGAAAGATCTCTTAGCAACGGTCCGTTGTCTGAATAATTTTAACTTTTCTCGAACGGAGAACGAAGAAAACCCTTCACGATTTGAGACCTTTGAACTTGAATTGTTTTAAGATTAAGGAACCCTACCCTATAAATATACCATACCCTTACTTAGCAAAGCTAGTTGTTGTACTAAGTATATAAATTTAAAAAGAAACCCTAAAATAAATCGTACAGTTAAGATTTCGAAACTGTTGAAATTAGTGTTCTTATGAAATCAGCATTAAGGAATTAATCTATGTAATTTTAAGGATCCATAAAACTAGAGCAATTCGTGGTAATGTAAAGCACACAAAGCACTTTCATTTAATACCTAAACTTGTTTTTTTTTCAAATATTTTGTTACCTACGTTGTGTATATAAACTTGAAATGAAAAAAGAAGGAGGAAATTGATGAATATATTATATAATATATTAATGTACCTTTAAACTTCTATGGCCGCAATTTTTATAAGCACAATAACCCAGGACAAATTCATTCATATTCATTATTAAATAAAATTTGCATTTCATTCAATTTAAATTAACGGCTCCGTCGACCTTACGTCCAACTGTACCAGGAGTGGGTGTAAAACGTGCACTCGATCCCCGGCAACAGGGTGCTCCAAAAAAAACCAGAAACGATTATAAAATTCATTAACTTGTATCGAGTTTCAAAATTAAACAAAAATATTATGCGCAGGACAAATTCATCCGCTGCTTTGCATAACATCCATAAATATTGTCCCAAAGACATTTAAGTTTATTTTATTTTAATTTTTACTCGATCGCATAATTAATCGCAAAGCTTCAACGGCCCAAAGAAAGCTTTTCCAGCCGCAAGCTCGACTTAATAAGCCCGCTCGGCGAATTCAGCTCTGGCAGTCTTTGTGATAACTTCGGTGAAAGCGGGTGGCTGGCAAACGGCCGACGGATTGAAGGAATTTAAATAAATAATTCGAAATGCATTTATTAAGAGTTTTGCTGGTCGTTTTGAGTGTGATTGGCTGGCAGGCGGTGTCGGCCAAGCTGACAGAGAAGTTCTCCTGGAAGCAGCTCGTCTTCGACTGGCCCAGCCCGGAGGCTGAGCAGGAGGCGATTCGGAAAGGAGATTATGTGGTGGAGAACAATCTGCCTTTGGGCTTGGAGCGCTGGGAGAACAAACTCTTCATCACGGTACCAAGGTAATTGGCAGACCCCAGAATGACCCCAAATCCAGTTATTATAAAGAGTAGTTAAGGTTAACTACGAATTGCAGAAAGCGAAAAATCACCACAGAAACCGGTTTCAGAGCAATTGGGTTTTTTCCAATTTTTCCATCAACTTTATATAAATGATATATGAAGTTTTTGCATAGATTAAATCTGCCGCAAATTTACTAGCAAAGAGAGCGAGAGGAAAACTCTATGTGCGGGATTTGATTTGAAATCTCTTTACCTTTGGTGACCCTCACCTCATTGGCCGTAATCAACAAATCAGCCAATCATGTTATTGTTTTTTGGGAAGCCTAAATTAATTTTGTTTAGTGGATGACTAAGACTTTCGGGGGTTTCCCCTTAAGAACTTTAGAACTCAACTAAAATTCTTCAAAACAATTCATTAACTGGATTATAAATTCCTTGATTAGTCACCCGAAAGTATTTTTGAAGAACCTTATAAAAAATTCATAATTCCAGATGGAAGGCGGGCGTGGCGGCCACTCTGAATTATATAGACTTGGACTCGAATGAGAAGTCCCCGAAACTCCGACCTTACCCCAGTTGGGAGGCCAATAAGTTGCCCCACGACGACCATCAACCGGCCGGGGAAAAGGACAAAGCCGAGAGCAAACCGGCCCAGCTCAAGGACAACTCAACCATAATTTCCACATTCCGCATACAAGTGGATGTGTGCAACCGGCTGTGGGTCCTGGACACAGGACTCTCGGACATACTGGGAAAACCAAAGCAACTCACCCCGAATGCCATTGTGGTGTTCGATTTGAAGACCGACAAGCTGCTGCGCCGCTTCACCATTCCCGCCGACCAGACCAAAGAGGACACCTTCTTCGCTAACATTGTAAGGATCCCAGGGACTTCCAAAGAGCTTTAAATGATTTGCAATATTTCAGGTCGTCGACTCCGAGCGCTCCGAGTGTGATGACGCCTTCGCTTATATTCCGGATTTGGGGGCTTACGGCGTCATCGTGTACTCGTTCCGGGATAATGAGTCGTATCGGGTGAAGCACAATTACTTCCACTTCGACCCACTTCAGGGGGATTTCAATGTGGGGGGCGTGAACTTCCAGTGGACCGACGGAGTGTTCGGCTTGGCCGTGGGCCCCATGAATCCGGACCACTCCAAGGACATTTACTTCCACGCTCTGGCTAGTACAAAGGAGTTTAAAGTATCTAATCGAGTGCTGCAAAACAAGACTCACATATTGGGCGGCGAGTTCTACTACGACTTTAGCTACGTGGGGGATCGTGGAATGAACGGACAGTCCACCGCTGAGGTCTACGACAAGGAGACGGGGGTTATTTTCTATACCCAAGTCAACAAGGACGCCATTGCCTGCTGGAATGTGAAGCGGCCTTATAACGCAGACTCCCAGGGTCTCATCGACTCGGACTCGCATACTTTGGTCTTTCCGAATGACTTGAAGGTCGATGCCGAGGGATCCGTTTGGGTGCTGTCCGACAAAATGCCTGCTTATTTGTACAAGGAACTGGACTCGGCCACTGTCAACTTCCGCGTGCTGGTGGGCAAGAACCGGGAGCTGATTCGCGGAACTCCGTGCGAGATGTAATCCGTTTTCGTTTGCTTAAACTTATTTTGTAACAAATATACATTTTTAAACATATTTACAAAATATAAAACCACTAATTTATTTTAGATGTCTGATTTTAATAAGTTCTCGTTCAACTGGACTTTCTCGCCCGGCTTGAAAGCGGGCATGCCCAGGTAGGGGCAAGTGGAGCACCGGAAGGCATCGCCAAGGTAGCACTAAATTTAAAAGCAATTAATACAAGTAATCAAGCGTACAAAAACATTGACTTACATTGCCGCAACTGGACTTGGCGTTTTCTGAGCCCAAGCCGCCGCTCTTTTCGTTTTCCAATTCTTCTGCTAAGCCGCAGGAGCAGTTTTTGCAGGCCTTGCGCTTGCCGGTCGTGCTGCAGACTAAAAGGAGAAAATATTATTATTGCTTTTACTAGCTGGAGGTATTTTGCTCACCTTTTAGGGATTGCCCAGGCAAGGGCTGGTCTTTTTCATCAATCAGTTCATCCTCGTCGATGAGGTCGTTTTCATCGTCGCTGGCTCCGTTGATTTTCCACACATTGTTTTTGCTGGCGAAGGATAGTTTGGCGGACGAGCCGATTTCGTAGTTTGGCTTATCAGCATGGATGCCCGAGTCCGGCTCCTCGCGACAGTTTATAAATCCGGCGAGCTTAATTTCTTGAATGATATCAGCGGCGTTCCCAATGAACTTCAACAACTGAAGGCTGCCACGAGGCTTAAGAATGTTCAAGAGCTTGACGTAATTATCGGTGATATTTCCACTTTCAATTACGATCGCATCGAAGTTGCCATTTGGATAAGAAGCTAAGAATTATGTTCCTTATTAAACAAAAACGCATAAACTTGAAAATGACGGAGGACTTACAAAATGAGAGGCGAGTGGCGTTTTCCAGCAGCACCTTGGCGTCTTCTCCTGCAGACTTCTTCAGAGCCTCCACTTGACTTTCCACGTTGCTACTATCGGTCCAGATGTACAGGCAAGTCTTCATTTTGGCTTCGGCAATAGAAAATTCTCGTTAAAATAAATTTTGCAAATCAGCTGCGGCGGCAGGTCTGGTGAAATAAAATAAAACTGACTATCAGTCTCCGATAAATATTTTTATAGCATTTTCGATAAATATTTTAAATTTATATTAAAACTTACGTGAAACTTTATGTTTTTTTAGGTTCCCATTATTATCAATAGATGTAAAAAAACAAATTTAAGCTAAAATATTAAAAAAAAAAATATATATATTAAAAATGATTTATCGAAAAGCAGGGCTGCATGGTTTGAAAATTTCGATTAGAGCAGACAGAGCTCCCGATTCTTAGTTTGCTATCGATTTATTTTAAATTTTATATCGATGTCTGCGAGCATTTTTGTTTTAGGTGGCTTCGAAAGAATTGTTGAATTGACGAAGCTCGCAGTTGCCGCTTGATGGTTGAATTGATAAAAGCTTCGCACTCGCTGCACTCGCTACGGCACTTTTTTATAGCCACTCTCGAACCGGCCGAGAAAGGTCTAAGTTGTAACACAGCAGTTGGGCCAAGCGTGGGAAACAACAGCTGCCGCTTACGCCGCTAAAGGATACAACAATTAAAATACAAATACAAAGTTCATTGTGACCAATACCAGTGCCAAAGTGTTCAACCAATTGCCAAATTTAATTAACTTTTCAACTACCATACACGATTTTCGGCCAACCAAAATGCAGAGGATCGTCAACAAAATCCAGCATCCGCTCTCCCAGCAAGTGTAATCTTATTGCTCTCCGAATTCTACCTATGATAAGGCGGCCACGGCAAGATCACAGACCCAAACTAGCCCAGGAGCCACTGCCACGAGAACATGCCGCACTTCGGTTTGGGAGGCGCCCCCGCCCAGGGACAGGTCCACCACACGCAACAACAACAACAACAAATGCAGCTCTCCATGCTCCCCGGGCCCTACCGGCCGCACATCGAGGAGAAGAAATTGACCCGCGACGCTATGGAGAAATATATGTGCGAACGCAACGATATGGTCATCGTAATATTACACGCCAAGGTTTGATTCTTTTATATTTCGATTCTCCCCCACCACCTGCCTACCCCTAACCACCCCTCAGTCAATGTGTCCGGTGCCTTCTTGCGGTTCGAGTTGCATTATTTCGTTTGCGGTCAGAGAAACGTATTTGACAGAATAACTAGACTGGACGCCGAATTGGGCCTGCCACCGGCATCCTTCACACATCGCTGCACTTGCAGCTTGATAAGTGCAATTAATTCGGGAAATTAAGCTAAATAGTTGTGGTCGCGGATTATTGTTATTTGCGTTTTTGATTATCACAAATTTAATTGCCACTGACTGAGCTGTAATTTCGTTTTAGGTTGCACAAAAATCCTACGGCAATGAGAAGCGCTTCTTCTGCCCGCCCCCCTGCATTTACCTTTTCGGCAGCGGCTGGCGGCGGCGCTACGAGGAAATGCTCCAGCAGGGCGAGGCGGAGCAAGGAGCCCAGCTCTGTGCCTTCATCGGCATCGGCAGCTCCGACCAGGACATGCAGCAATTGGATCTCAACGGCAAGCAGTATTGTGCGGCCAAAACGCTCTTCATCTCCGACTCGGACAAGCGCAAGCATTTCATGCTCTCGGTCAAGATGTTCTACGGCAATGGCCATGACATTGGGGTCTTCAACTCGAAGCGCATCAAGGTCATTTCGAAGCCCTCCAAGAAAAAACAGTCCCTGAAAAACGCAGATCTCTGCATTGCCAGTGGGACAAACGTGGCCCTCTTCAATCGTCTGCGCTCGCAAACCGTCTCCACGCGCTACTTGCATGTGGAAAACGGGCATTTCCATGCCTCCTCCACGCAGTGGGGAGCCTTCACGATACATCTCCTGGACGACAACGAGTCCGAGTCGGAGGAGTTCCAGGTGAGGGACGGTTACATTCACTACGGTGCTACAGTGAAGCTGGTGTGCTCGGTGACGGGCATGGCTCTGCCCAGGCTCATCATACGCAAGGTGGACAAGCAGATGGCCCTGCTGGAGGCCGACGATCCTGTGTCGCAGCTGCACAAGTGCGCGTTCTTTATGAAGGACACGGACCGCATGTACCTGTGCCTGTCCCAGGAGAAGATCATTCAATTCCAAGCCACGCCCTGCCCCAAAGAACCCAACAAGGAGATGATCAACGACGGCGCCTGCTGGACAATCATATCCACGGACAAGGCCGAGTATCAGTTCTACGAAGGAATGGGCCCAGTCTCGTAAGGAGTTCCCCAAAGTCCCACGATCCTAACTATAAAGAATTTGTTGTTTTAGTTCGCCTGTGACGCCTGTGCCGATTGTCAGCTCGCTGAACCTAAACGGCGGCGGGGATGTGGCCATGCTGGAGCTGAGCGGGGACAACTTCACGCCGCATTTGCAAGTTTGGTTCGGCGATGTCGAGGCGGAGACCATGTACCGCTGCACGGAAACGCTGCTCTGCGTGGTGCCCGAAATCTCACAGTTCCGCGGCGAGTGGCTCTGGGTAGGTTGGCCCAGCAGAAAGAGAGAGAACAGAATTCTCAAATTGTTTGTTTTTTAGGTCCGCCAGCCGACCCAAGTACCAATTTCGTTGGTACGCAACGACGGCATCATTTATGCCACTGGGCTGACTTTTACCTACACGCCGGAGCCGGGGCCGCGGACCCATTGCAATCAGGCTGAGGATGTGATGCGTTCGAGGCACAACAACAACATCACGAACATCAGCAACAACAACAGCAACACGCTCTCGCCGACCAGCTCCTCGGGAGTGCAGCAAATGCACCAGACCCTGCCCTCGATCTCGGAGGTGCAGTGGAACAGCCACGGGAGCGGTTTGTCTTGAGCTTGGCGATTTCTATTTATTTTAAAGTTAAGCACACCTCACGTTCTGTTCGACTCCCGCCAAACAATTGCAGCTAGCCTGCCGAGCACTTTTTGTTTGGTTTACAATTAAGATTTGACCATTGATTACAAATACTTCATTCCAATATTCGGTTTACACAAAGAACGAACCAATAGTTGTAAAAATATTCGTGTATCTGTAAATAAGTCGGAGCGAATTCAAAGGCACTATTTTTGAGCGAATTAAATACGAAAAACGATCGATCAAGTAATATTGTAAAATACTTTATAGGGTGGCAAACATTCCTGTTTCTGGGAGTCAATTATTTAAAGAAATTTCTACGGGGAACCAAACTAAAAGATTCGTAAATATGTACTGATATATAGAAACTACTATATAAGTCCGCAAACAATCTAAATAAATAAATCCAAGCAGAAACAACAACGCAATTTAATATTCAACGAATTGTGTGTGAATTTTTTTAGAGTATTGTTGTGCCGCCGCCTTCCCTTCAAATGGAACTCCTCGGGGGCCGTTGACAAAAGAAAAAACTACGACGAATCCGTGTGAACTTTCTCAGTCTCAGAGACAAACAAGTGCAACTCTTCCCACGCTCTTTTTGTTTCCCACTAAATGAAAACTTTAATTACAGCCACTAGGCTAGTGGTGGCGCAAAAACTAAAAGCCTCATTTGAATTTCAGCCGCATTACAACAGAACCCCAAGAAATATAGCATTGTTCGGAAAATAAGGAATAGAATTTTTCCCACAGCCCCCCGAAAATCCAACTCATTATAATCACAGGTCACCCAGGCAATTGGAACTTAAAACTTCCCTAAGTTTTTTACAGAACCTTCAAAGAACCAAAGGAAAGTTTTGATTGGAGTTACTTCAGTTCGATTTCCGTTTTTGGTTTGTGGGAATTTTGGAGGAAATGTAAATTTTCGCATTCGCATTATGATGAGAGAGATTTTTATTTATGTGTCGACCCAGCAATTATCAACCTCCGCTTCCGTTTCCACTTCACATTTTCTACGTCATTGTTAAGCGCCGAGTGAAAACCCAGCGCGCGTCTTATTGGAGGCGCAAAACAACCCCCAAGAGTTGGCCCTTCTTATCAGATGCGAGACCATTTTAATCGTCTCGGGAACCCACCCTCCCCGGTGGCTAGATCGTGAGAATTTCATTCAACACGAAAGACTTTGACAACGAACTTCTTTCACTTACCGGGAAAACTTTGCGTGCTGAGAGTTCTTGCTTCGGGTTTTCCTCCTGCCGGCAATCTTCCCACCATTCCAATGGGAGTTCTTTGAGAAACTTCTCCATTGTGACGAAAATGAATAATTAATGAACGTCGAGCGCTAAGCGATCGTTCTCTGTGAGAAGTACAAAAAGATCCCTTAAAAATATGAATTGGCATTTCTTGTATAAAAATACCTTGAAAGCGGTTCTCAGAGATTTTGAAAACTTCCAGAGCCGCCAGAAGTTTAAAGAAGATTAAGGGAACTAAAGATTCCTTGAGATGAAAGACACTTTCTTGTAGAGCCGCCAGAAGCTTAAGGGAACTAAAGATTCCTTAAGATGAAAGGCATTTTCTTTGGTCCTAATAAGAAATCCAAATTCTATAAGAACCTCGAACTCTATAAGATCCTAGAAATATTTATAAATCTTGCTAATTATTTCTTGTCTTTAAAGATGAAAAGTTAGGAAGCAAATTCTACTAAATTCTCTAAATCCATTAAGATCATAAAATCAAATCAATATATAAATTTCAGATCTTACCTATTGTACTTGTATTATCTGTACCTGCTGCAAGGCCTAATATAGCATAATATTTTAAAAGAATCTCAAGAAATCCCATGGGAAATTTTTACAAAATATCCTGTGTGAAAATAAGAAGGAAATTAGAATTCTAACCGACTGCAAATTTAAACTCTTAACCTAAACAATGTGCGGCCCCGAAAGGTCGAATCATGGGAAATGCTGGAGGGAAGTTGGCCGGCCATGGGAATGCCGACCAAGCAAAGTTTGCAAAGCCAAAAGACCGCCTATTAATGACGAATAATAGGCACTCTTTTTGGTCTCGCAAGTGTACCAGATTTAAGTTCTGGAGATTATCTAGCAACAACATTCAAGGACTGCAGAGGAAAAATTTGCAGAACTCAAATGTAAATGCGAAATAAATTAAATAAATAAATTAAACTGAAAACAAATTCCTTAACTTAAGAGCTTAAGTATGGAGATAAAAATATAATAGGGCTTATAAAATATATAAATATAGTAATCATATATTTATTTATAAGTTTAAAATATTCCAATAAGAGTTTTATGACAGACTTCAGATTTGGAAACATCAATTTATAGCTAACTAACCGCCGGAAGAGAATTTAAATAAAATTGCCGGGAATTACAATTCAAGGATATCAAATCGATTTGATAATTTTATCTACAAAGATAAACAAACGAACAACAGACGATTATTAAGGGAGCTTCGAGTGGAGGAGAGAATAAATATAATGACAATTTCGAGTAAATGATATGTTCTCTTTTTTTCATGGGTTTAGGCTAATAATACGTATATAATTTAGGGAATAAACTAGAGCTGCGCGTTTTACATACTTTGGGAACCGATTCAGGGCGAATCGGGCCACCAATTTAATTTGGACGTATTGTACGATTCTTGTTCATGTTGGTCAGCATCAGGGAAATGTACGAGGTCAGCAGATCGTCCATCTTATAGCCCAGCGAAGTCTCGCACAGCAGCTTCGATCCGCGCACCAAATTACCAATTGTCATATGGAAATACGTGTTGCCCGAAGACCAATTCGAGATGCGCGTGAACGGATGGGTAATCAAAATGTCCTGAAAAGCCAGCATAAATAAATGAACTCAATTTTAAAGAGAAGAAAGTCTCGCAAACCTTGGTAACCGGGTGGATGAGGCTGACGCCGTGCTTGTTGATCGCAATGAGCAGCATTTCCGGGTAATTTGGTTCTGTCGTCTGCTTCACTTCAAAGAAGGCCGAGCCGAAAGTGGGCCATCTGGAATTAGCCACACATTTAAAATAAATTATATAGAATAAAATCGAAGCTTCCTTGCCTATAAACGATTTTGAGGAAGGCTATCTTGGCGTCCTCGGAGGTCATGCCGCCGTCTTGATTGTAGGAGGCCACAATCGAGCGCTTCCACTCGCTGGAGCTCTGGATCTTCATGATGTCGGACGGGACCAGCTCCCGCAGCATTTGTCTAAAGAAGTTAATAAATATAGAAGATATAGATTAAGTTAGCCAGATATTTACGGTATGGCCTGGAGCTCCTGTTTGTTCTCGCCGAAGCGCACGCGGAAGACCAAAGCGGCCAGCTTGGCGGCCTCCTCGCGGGAGCACTTGTGGTAGCCGCGAAGCAGCTTGGGCAGCTCTTGATGGTAGTGGAAAATCAGATCGGCATGGCGATCCTTGCCTGGCACAGTGTTCGTCCACAGCTTCTTCATGAAGAAGACCTGGTAGGTGAACTGCGGATTGGCCCCGTCGCGTATGGGCCGCGCCTTCTTGATCCAGTCGGTCAGGTGCCGCACGAAGTCGAAGAAGAAGTCGCCCTCGGGCACGGAAATCACCTTGTCCGCAATCTTCACAAACAAGGAGAAACCCTCACTCGTCCTCAGCGACAGCCGCTGGGAGATGTTATTACAAAAGTCCTTGGCCCTGGTCGAGGAGTCCACCTCGAAAGCCTCGTCCGTGTCGTCCGGAAAGTACACCTTGTGGAAGATCTGCGTGGTCTTGTGCTGGATAGCCTCGACCTCCACCTGATGGGGAGGATATTTGCGCTGACCATGGCGTATGGTCTTCTGGAGCCTGTGCATCGAGTCCAGGGAAATGGGATGCCGGCGGCTGCGCAGGAACATCATCAGCTCCTTCAGCAGACTCTGGGAGCACGCGAAGAGTCCAGTGGCCAGCCACATCAGCTCCCAGCCCCGCTCCTCGGACATGCGATTGCGGTTCTCCGTCAACTGCTTCATGATCTGGCAATAGATCTCGTCCCTTAGAATCTCGTGCTTCAGCGGGCCATCGAAGATGTGGTCGGTAATCTCATTGCCCATGCGCGGCCGCTTCGAGGGCAAATCGCCCATGTACTTGAGTATGGCGGCGAAGGCGAAACAGGCCTCTTCGGCCAGCTCCTCTTTGCTCTGGAGCTTGCGCAGCAGGGGCGTCTTGATGGGGTCCCGGGAGTAGCGCCAGATCTCCTCGTTGCGCTTGGAGCTGAGGGTCAGGGTCTTGGACATGGTGCGCTTGGAGGGCAGCCGGAAGTGGTCGAGGGCGTATTCCATGAGGGTGTGGGGGCGGTCGCGGGGCTCGGTGCCGCCGTTGGTGGTCATGCTGAGGCGGCGGCCGTGGTGGGCCTCCTCGATGTTGAAGAGGGCCAAGATGTCCTGGGGGGGCTTGCTGAGGGTGGGCAGGACGTAGACAGTTTCGGCGGGGAAGTCGCCGCGTTCTTGGCTTCTATCGCAGCGGCCTATGCACCAGCCGGCATTCAAAACAGACTCGCCGCAGGACTCGTCCTCTAGAATAATCAGATCGCCCTTGTAAAAGGAAAGGAAACTCGAGCCGTCCGACGGGGCCTGGTAGTCCTGCAGGGCAATCACGAACTTCGATCTGCAGGGCAACAAAACGTTAAGAAAATTCTTCAAAATCTTTGGCAAGACTCACCTCTTCTTCAGGCCGTCCAGGAAGTAGACCACCAGATCCCGTATGTCCTCGGCATTGGGACTCTGGAAGGTGAACTCCTCGCCGCGCACAGTGCACAGGCTGAAGGTCTGGGTGAAGACCTTGTTGGTTTTTTGGCTGGACACGGCCGTGATCTCGGGGAAGCTCAGCTCCAGGAGAACCTGCTCCTGGTCGTCCACCACATACACTCCCGTCCAGTTGACCGCAATGATCACGTCGTTCTTGGGCAGATTCGGCCCAGAGTTGCGGTAAGCCTCGTAGAACCTCGAGAACAACAGCGGCCACTTGAACTTGGCATAGCTCACAATGTCTTCCTTGATCTTCAGCGGGGCCTCTTTCAGTTTCTGGGGCTCAATCTTGTCCTTCACGTAGTAGGACTTCTTGTAGGCCTGCAAGACCAAAGCAGCCCACCGCTCGATGGCCTTGTCCATGCCTGTGAGGCAAAAGTCCGGTATAAAGTTGGGCAGCAGCGTGAACAGCCGCTCCATGGACATATCCGTGCCGTACTCGATGAAGTACTGTTGGGCGGCAATCATGGCCAGGTCCTCCTCCTTGTCGCAGCGGTACTCGCCGAACTTCACGCCGCGCACCACCTGCTGGTAGATGAGGTTGGTGGCCACCTGATCGTTTGTGGGCTCGTGCCAGGGGGCAAAGATTTCCTTGCGGAAGAACAACCGCCACGGGGCATTGCGCTCCTGGGCGCCCTGCTCCTTGGCGTACTGCTCGCACTGGGAGATGGCGTCCATCACATGGTCGCCGCCGCTGCCCAGCGAGCTCACCTTGTCGAACAGGGCAATGTACAAGGAGAAGCCGAACTGGTCCTTGAGGGAGATCTTCTCGGACAGCTGGTTGCAGAGCTCGCGGGCCGTGGTGGCCGAGTCGGCCAGCAGGGTCTTCGTGTTGCCGTCCATGAAGGTGATGGGCAGCATGATGGGCTTCTTGGACTTGGTGGCCTGCAGCTCCAGCCAGGAGGGCGGCTGGTTGCGTGTTCCATTGTTGAAAGTGCGCTTCAGGCGCTCCTCGCAGTACGGGGCATAGCCGGGCGGGCCCTCGCGGATGAAGGCCCTCAAATAGTTGACGAAATTCTTGGAGGGAGCAAAGCAGCCCACGCACAGGGACAGCAAGATCCAGCCGCGGGCATGCGAGGACTTCAGCGGGTTGTTGGTGAGCTGCTTGCAAATCTGGCAGTAGATTTCGTCGCGCAGCTCGGCGCGCAAGATGCCGTGGCCGATGATGAAGTGCAGCTTCTCCAGGTTGGAGGTGGGGCGCGACTGCAGCCAGGACTGGTAGCTGTCGGCCGTGTACTCGTCGTCCTGCAGCCGGCGGCGCACATCCTCGCCCAGCTTGTTCTTGCGCTTGAGCGTCAGCGACACCAGCTTGTGGCGTATGGAGCGCGGCTTCTGCTTGAGAAAGGCCTCCGGATCCAGGCCCATTACCTGGGCCTCCTGGAACTCCTGCAAAGGGAAATCTGCATGACAATCAAGTTAAAGGGGAAATGAAGTCAAAGCCAACCTTGCTGCGTATGAAGTTGCGGCCGAGAGTGGCGGTGACCTTCGACATGACCGAGGTGGTGTCCATGCGGTCCAGGGTGTGGTACTTGGGCTCCGGCATGTCCCCGGTGAAGCGGAGTATGGAAATCCAAAGAGCCTGGGCGGCCAGCTGGTCTCCCTGCGTGTGCAGTGGCAGCAGCGGATGCTTCAGGGCTTTCTTGGCGTACTGATGATTCACATTGCCCTGGAAGTAGGTGGCCGCGAACTTCTGGAACTTGAACTCGGACAAATCCTCTTCATCCTCCGACACATGCATGGGCCCAATGATGTCCTCCTGGCTGACGTTCTGCCCATGCGGCAAATCATTGAACACCGAAGTCTCCCTTGCCGCATGCGGGGTCGGCGCATCGCTGCTCGAGTCCGGCAGGAAATCGAACATGGCCTCCACCAGTTTGCCGTCGTCCACCGGCTCCTCCTGCTTGCGGGCCGCATCGTTGATGATGCTTTTCTTGACCTCCACGCGGCGACGCTCCTCGATCTCCCTGTCCAGCTCGCGCCGCTCCAGCTCGTGGAGACGATCGCGGTAATGCTGCTCGGCTATTTCCCGGGCATGCTTGTGGCCCTTGTGCAGGAGTTCCTGCTCCTCCAGCTTGCGCAGGTGGAGCACTTCAGCGAACTGTTTGTACTCCTCGCGCAGTTTCTTATACCGCCGCATGGCTATCATGCGCCTGACATGCGACTGGATCTTGATGATGGCCCACATCTTATGGCCGTACTCGCGGCGCACCAGGTAGCCGCGGGCCTGGGCCTGCAGCCCCACAATATGGCCACGTAAATGCCGGAAGCGGTGCGACAAGACACGCGAACGGATCAGCGCCTGGAGCCGCATGTAGCCCACGCGCATCTGCTGGTAGCGCTTGCGCTGGGCGTAGCCCTTCCACACGCGCTGCACGTTGACGGCCGCGGCCCTCATGCGCAGGTAGCGCCGGCGGTAGACCCAGCCGCGTATGGTGCGCTGGAGTATGAGGATCTTGCGGGTGAGGACGCGGTCGCGCTCCTGCTCTAGGAAGAGGTCATGCGCGTCCTTGAGGAACACCTTGGTATGGCCCAGCTGATAGTCGGACTTGCCCAGGACAATCGTGCAGATGCGGGAGGTGGCCGCCTGGCAGTCGGTGCGGTGGGCCGGCGGCACTCCGGGTATCAAGAAGCGGTAGCGCTCGACGAACTCCCGGAAGCCATGGCGTATGGGGTAGCCGGCCCGGCGTATGCGGATGGTCTCCATCATGCCCGAGTAGCGCAGCTGGCGGCAGCACAGGCCGCGATCAAACATCATGGGCTTCTTCAGTTCATTAGGCTTGATGCAGCGTATGAAAAACGGCTGGCAGGAGCTGAGGGTCTTCATCAAGGCATCGAGGCTTTTTCTAAACTGCGTGGACAGCGTGGGCGTGCGCTTGCGGGTCTCGGCGCCCATTTCAATGTCCTGGCTGAAGATCTGGCGCAGGAACTTGTTGCCGCTCTGGCTCACCAAGTGCAGTAGATCAGGACTAAAAGTGTCGCGGTTCTTGTCCAGAAACCCGCGCGTATCGTAGAACACAACGCCGGCGAAATGGTTCAGGCCAAAGCTCGTGTTGATGTCCGACTTGGGCTTCAGGTAGTTCTTGTGGGTGCCATGGGTCTTGTGCAGTTTGGCCAGCATAGTTTGGTCCGTGCCCTTGGGGAAGCGGGCCTCCTCGTCAATCAAAGCCATGATATTCAGCTGCTTGATGGCTATCAGGTCCAGGGCATCCTGGTTGTCGACGAACTCAATGTGCTGCCAGTTGATGGCCTCGTGGTTGTACTCCTCCTGCTCGAGCTTGAAAATGTGCTGGACGAAGAACTGCTGGAGGTTCTCGTTGGCGTAGTTTATGCAGAACTGCTCGAAGCTGTTCTGGTCGAAGTTCTCGAAGCCGAAAATATCCAGCACTCCAATGGCATTGCGCGACGTGGCGCGTGGCTTGTAAATGGCCGTGTTGATTTTCCTCACAATATGAACAAACAGCCGCCCATAAATGCCCTTGACGAAGGCATCGCGCACGTCCACCGACTGCTCGCGCGACAGCGTCGACACCACAGTCTCGCCATGGGCGAAAAGCGTGCGGCGGGTGAGCGCATCGATCAGCGGCTGCATGGGCAGGCCCAGCAGGCTGGCCACGCGCTCCACGTTGATGTGCTCGGGTATCTCGGTGGCGTCTAGATTGTCCACCACCGTGGCCTTGTATTTGATGTTGCCGCAGTGGAGCAGAGCGGCCAGCAGCTTGATGATCTCCCAGATCTCCTGGTCCGAGAAGAGAAGCACTTTCATGGCCGAGCGTATGTCGAAGAACTCGGCGGCATCGTCGCGTCCCTCGCAGGTGATGCTATCCCCGCCAGTCAGGTAGCTGCCAAAACAACACAGTTAAAAAGGATCTGCTTGAAATTGGAGCCTCCACTTACTTATAGTCGGCCGCCTGGCCGAGGCTCAAGCGCTGCTTCTCCTCGCCGGACAGGCCGGCCAGAATGCAGTAGAAGACGTGGTAGTTGCGCTCGCTGTGGTTCTGCGAGACAATCCGGGATTTCTCCAGCAAATACTGCTCGATTTTGGCGCCCTCGATTACCCCATTCGCGCTGAAGTGGATGTCTATGTATTTGCCGAATCTGGGAGAGAGAATTTGATGAGATTTTGGAGATGAAGAGCTTCAGCCAAACTCACCGCGAGGAGTTGTCGTTTCTTATGGTCTTGGCATTGCCAAAGGCCTCTAAAATCGGATTGGCCTCGAGGATCTGCTGCTCGATCCAGGAATGCTTGCCGCTGATGGCCGCCAAGTACTGCAGAATCAGCTTAGTGCTCTCCGTCTTGCCGGCCCCCGACTCGCCCGAGATCACAATGCATTGGTCCTGGCGGTAGCGCTTCATATGCGCGTAGGCATTGTCGCCTATGGCGAAAATGTGAGGCGGCAGTTCGCCAATCTTCCGCTCCTTGTAGAGTTTAATCTGATCGGCCGTGTAGATCGGCAGTATCTGATACGGATTCACGGCCACCAGGATCGAGCCGGTGTAGGTCTGAAAAGCAAAGAAATTTAATAGAATTCTTCAATTTTTTAGACTTGCAAACTCACATAGATCAAGTTGTCTTTGTAGCGTATGAGCAAATTGCGCAAGATGCCAGCCTCGTGTAGATCCCCCAGAGATATCATGTCCTCCACGCCCTGCACGGAGGACGCGTGCATGGCCTTGATCCTTCGCTCCGGCGACAGCCATTCCTCGTCGCCATCGTCGTCCCGCACTTGGATCCGCCGGCTCTCCGCCGACACCACACGCGCTCCGATGGCTACATCGAATTCCCGACCCGAAGCTGGTTCAATCCAAATGTAGTCGCCCTGAGGAAACAAGAAACACAAATTAATCTTCAGGTAAATCTTGTTCTTAAAACAGGTTTAAAGACAGATTATATGGGGGTAAAGATCCCCACTTACCCGTGTTACTATCACCATCTTCGGAGCACTTCATTTACCACAACGGAAGAAATTCAAATATCGTTTTGCTGTTTATATATTGCACGAGTCAATCTATAAGAAATCAAAGATACATCAAATTAAAGATCATCTATATCTCTTGATATTGGGACATAAGTAAAATAGATTTTCTGAAGAGATTTCTTTTTTGGTGCCGATGATTCCTTACGGTTTTCACGATAGTTTTGTTTTTTTCAGCATTGTTTAGGACGATCCACTAATACACTGACATGAACGCAGAATTATACATAAGATCTGGTGTACTTTATAAAAAATATATATCAAACATGAATTTAAAAGTCTGTCAAAAATGAAAGATATAACCCACAAATCAGGTGATCCGATGATCTATTATGAAACACTTTTATGGGTATTTTTTCGGGGTCCCATAAGCGTTAGAAACTCACTGAATCGAGGTTTGAAATAAAGTTTGGTGGTGGGTAATTTTCACTTTTATTTTCTACTTTTCGGGCGCGACCGATTCCGGTTCATAAACGGCAGCTCCCTACGTTCTTTGTTGGCAAAGACACGCCAGCATTATGCAAATCAAAAGTTAGTTTCGATCGAAAAATTTACTTTCATTACTAATAGGGAAAAAGAAACTACCGTTTGCTGCCAGCTAGCCAAAATGAAAGGTGCTGTTTCTGCCGCTTTTAATTGCATGATGACACCCTTTCCATCAAATCGCCCAGAATTGGTATGACCATTGGTCGGCGATGACAGACACTCCACATACCCCGTTCTACATCTATGTATTCCCCAGTTTATCTGGCTCATTCACATACACACAGAAACCGACGTATCAAATATTAAACATACATACTTATCAGCACGGTATACCTGGCTGGTTACGCTCTGGTGGGTAAGATTTACAATGCATACACTTCCCCCCATTGTTTTTAGAGAGGTACACATATGTGGGTACTTCTATGTACGCACGTATGTGGCCAAAAAAAGAAGCCACAAATGATACACCGATCACTGAATACTCTATGTCAGTTAGTGCAGCCGTTGAGGGATCTTCGGAAAGGGGTAAATCACCAAAGAGTAAGCCAGGCGAGGATTGCTGCTTGGGTAAGTGGTAAGACGAAGAAGACTTCACTGCTTTTGGGAGCTTTAGAGAAAGGAAAGGGGTAATTTACCCAACACTGCATGCAGGGTAAGCTAAGCCGGTTACTAAGCCCTGCGAGGATTTGTGCATTTGGGTAAAGGGTAAGAAGATGCAGACTGCTGCTTTTGGCACCTTGATACAAGGGTAAGGGGGTTACCGCATAAAGGGTAAGTTGATTACTAAGCTATGCAACTGTCTGAGGATTGTTGCTCTGGTAAAGGGTAAGGAGATGAAAACTTAGCTGCTTTTGGGAGCTTTAGAGAAAGGTAAGGGGTAAATCATCCAACACTGCATGCAGAGTTAGGGGTAAAGGGTAAATAGATGAAGATTTGGTCACCTTTTGGAGCCTTGAGACCAGGGTAAGGGGTAAATTATCACAAAACACCGCGTACTGTCTCTGAGAGCGTGGCAAAGCCGATGAGCTCAGCTTTTGGTCGGGGTAAACTTTCCGATTTGAGTATAGACAGTTTGGAAAAGTGTTAAGTGTGCACGTTAAGCAAATCATGTGCGTCGGTATTTATGGGTGCTCTCGTTTTGTTAACTGCCATAGTTTGGCTTTAAGGCATGCACTTTGGTGGTGAGCCATCGCGACCCTCACAGGTTCACAGACTAATGAGTGAGTGAAAGTTTTGTGATATTCCAAAGTGCAATAACGTTTAGTCTGCCATACATACGGCCCCCATACATCGGTGTGTACAGCAGTGTTATCAGCGAGAATACCTGACTTCTTCAGTGTTTTCTAGAATGCATTTGCCTTGTCGATCGATCAAGAACATAAAGAGATCTTTTTGTTATGCCAATGCCAGCCGTGTGTTTAAGAAAGTTTCACCGGACTATAAAGACCAGCCGAAATTTCTACGCGGCATTTACAGCAATGCCAGCAGCGGCGGCGCGAGAGGCGATGAAACGTCGGCTTTGTTTAACCCAATTCTTTGGCGAGAGGGTTTCATTACCTCAGAGAAGCGAGTGGCGAGGTGGAAAACGGCCTGGGCTTTTAGGTGCGGAAGGAAACTTTTCGAGGCCACGGCGGATCGGCCACAAAATGTCCCGTTATGTCGTTTCTACGCACAACAACAGAAAACTGGCCAAACAGGTGTTTTTACCCCCAGAACCAGACGCCGCTTGGGTTGCATAAAACATGTTTCAGGCCATTTCGGTGCTGGTATGCAGGATCTGGCATTCAAAACCGAGCGACGCGTTCCGCGACGGGGCTGGTCTGGTGGTGGGTCTATGTTTTCATAGATCCACAGGTGGGAGGGGGGGGGCCACGTCAATTGTTGATTTCACACACAAACGAACACACGTTTACCGGTGGGCGGCGACACGCCTTTTGCACCTGTTTTGGTTCAAGTTGAATGACGACCCTGGCCCTTGTTGTTTTTTTCTTTATTTGATTTTATATGCATTTTTCTAGTTTACACGCACACACTGAAACGCTGGTAGATACCAACACACACACACACACACACATACTCTTGAAATTGGCTTTTGCAAGGTGAATGCACTCTTTGTCCGGTTTAAACTTGCTTGGCTTACGTTAATTTGTAGAACAGTCATAAGTCGGGTTTTCGACTTTGAGAATCATTAAATTGTGTTCATTATAGATCACTTAACGACTTTGTGGCTTGAACTTTGGTTATTATGCGATAAAAAAAATATTTGAAACAGGTTATATAAATAGGTCAGGCAAACGGTCTAGAGTACATAAACAAGTTGTTTTTACCGTTAGCTTGGTTAGAATGTTTGCATTTTACTATAACTTTGATTTTGGGTGGTTTGAGAGAGACTAAAGCACATACATATTATTCCAAACACTTTTTGGTACAGAGCCAAAACGATATTCCAATTTTCTCTTCTGCTTCCTACAACGCAAGCCCTACTGGAAGCGATCACCGCGACTTGCAAGCCTAGACTGGAAGCCTCGATATGTAATCTTGACTTAATATCGATAGCACGGCGTGCAAAATGCAACTCTTTAAATCGATAATTAATAAAATGTAACTCCTAAGCCAACAATATTTTTTTTTATTTCTAACACGAAAATATGAAACATAAAAAATAAGAAAAGTTGTGGTGAAAAATAAAAAAATGTGAAAATATTAAATTTACGCGGCCTTCACTTCTACATTTAGAATTTTGCTGATTTATCGAAATCGATGTTTCTTTATAAATTCATAATTTCGTTGAAATAAAAATTGGGTATTTGTGTGGTGCAAATAAGTGTAGCTAATAAAATAGAATATTTGAAATGTTTATAAAAAAAAACAACCGAAAAAACCCTTCCCCCATAGAAGCAACAACCCTACAGTGTTGGTAAATAAGTTTTCAGCTGTTTGTTCTAAATGATCTAAAAAATTCGAAATTTTAAGCTGTAGGATTTAAAGGATTGATAAAATTAAATTAGCTGGCCCTAAATATAATACTATTGATTGATTTAACCATTTTTAGAGCTTTATAGAACTATATTCTTACCGGATATGAAACGAGGGCTGATCCTTTGGGAGCCCTGCCCAAAACCAGGGGTCCGTGGGATCCTCTTTCCAGAGGCGTCGGTTGCACGCACGCGGAAAGCTTTGGCGTTCTAAAAAAAATAAAATAAAAATTAATAGTATAAAGGTTATAAAATAAGTAGAACTTATATTAGTAGTATAAAAAAAATGAAATAGACTTGTTTAGTTTTATTTAAACCCATTTTATTTCACGATGTGGGCCTCCTCTTGGACTAAGCGGAAAATGATTAAATTTTTGTATTTTTCCCGGTTTTATTTTGTAAAATATAGTTCTCGATTTTACGACAAATCAGTCGGCTGCAAAAAGCCATAAAAAGTTGCCGGGAGAAATAACGTTTCCAGCTTAGACTTAGGGGACCAAAATACAATATGTATTTTTTTTTTATTTGCTTACAAAGAAAGATTAGCAGAACTTCCAGCGATTCCCGCACTCATTACACATGACAAAAGTGGTCATAGGTTCGTCAGCCGAGCGTGTCTGCAGTTGATTGTACGTGCAGTTGCGCTTTTTACACTTGCCGCACTTGAGCAGATCTGTCTTGGTGCCTTGTACAGTTGCCAGTTGGGCGTCGTTGATGGCTTCCTTGACGAACTTCTCGCGCAGCTTGCGCATCTCGTCGCTGGCCATTTCCTCGGGGGTCATTGTGGCCAGCTGCTTGGCTGAGACTGCGCCGCACATGAAGTTGCCACGGAGGGTGGGGTTCTTGGGATCTTTTAGGTTGGCCACGCGCGAGCGTATGCGGTTTTTGTATTTCATGTCGGTGTTCTTGAACTCCAAATATATCGCTTCCTCGAGCTCCGCGGCCATCTCCTCGGGCTCGGCACAACCATCAGGCACTTCTCCTATTTTTAGAGCGCTTGTCAGCATTTCGCGGCATTTTATTCGCACGGCGTCTGTCATGCCGCTCGACGGGAACGAGGCATGCGAGGCCTTTTTGTCTTCCCGCTTCTCCTTCGACGAAGACGAGCTGCTTGACTTCTCCTTCGACGACGACGAACTGGACTTGGCGGAGCTGGAAGTCTTCGCGTTTGCGCTGGGGGTCGAGGTTTCCTTGGCAGCGGAGGCGCCGCTGCTGTTTAGGGGTGCCGCTGCCGGGGGCGCCAATAGTCGTTTCCAATTCTTAATCAATGTCTTGGCCAGGGCAATTACGTCGTCGTCCTTGCTGCTCTTGCGCAGTTCATTTACAGTCATGCCGATGCGAGTTTTGGTTAGGATATCCAGATTGATGTTTAGAGTTTGCAGGGATTTCAGTAGATCCAGTGCTTGGTCCTGTCCCTGTGGGGGCG
Organism: Lissocephala sabroskyi; assembly: GCA_037075105.1. NCBI lineage: Eukaryota > Metazoa > Arthropoda > Insecta > Diptera > Drosophilidae > Lissocephala > Lissocephala sabroskyi. The sequence continues at coordinate 13,353 of JBAMCP010000424.1, read as the reverse complement.
GAGGGGGGCGGCTTAATTGGGTTGGTAGAGGGCTTGAAAGGGACTTACGGATCCGTCGGTGGACGTTGATATCTTTTTCATCTTCTTTTGGATTTTGAATACTTCTTCCTCCACGCTCATGATTATTAAAGGCTTCAAATTCTGATAAAATTGAAGAGGTTATGTTTGCTTTGATTGTGTGTATTGCCGTCGATATATTTACACTTTCATAAAATCCCAGAAGCCTGCCTTTAACCCGCAAATTCTTGTTTACTAAATTTTATGTATTCGTAAATCCCTGCCGCTCTTTTGGCGATGAACGCTACCAATGTATCGGTCAGGGGCAGGGAATCGAGGCGGTGCTACAACTCTGCCAACGCAATGTTGAAAAAGCGGCAACTCTATTTTGTTCTTCTTCAAACAAATTAAACTTTTTTTTAAAGTAAATTTAATAGGCCAATTTAATGTTATGACGTGAATTAAAAAGGTAATTTTTTATGTAAATTCAACGTTGAATAAATAAAAATTAATTTAAAAAAAAATATTAATTTATCGATAAGCGATTTGTTTTGCAAGGTGGCAACATTCGTATCGCAAATTGCAGCCACCTTACAACCCGAGAAATTTCCGATCCAAATTGAGAAAATTAAATTCATTAAAAAAACAGTTACTCCGCAAAAGTTCGAGCTGCTTAGTGATCATAGAAATCGAGCAATATCGTAGTTTGAAGAATTTCGATCGCGCCCCCCGGAATCACAGTCATATTTCGTCACGTATATTTGAGACTTTGAGGTTAAACCATAATTTTAATGTCGCCTTCTATAAACAACCACAGCAAGCAAAATACCATTACCATTGGTTATAAAACATTCTTAATTGCACAATAAAGCAAAAAGTTATACCAGTGCGCGAGTTTTCTCCCACACAAACTAAAAAGCAGTAAAGCCCCAAAGTAAAACACTCACATACATATAGTCAAATGTGTATGTGTATGGCAATTGTGGTGAGTGCATTAAATTAATTAATTTCCAAAAAAAAATATATCTTCCCCTCTACACAATAGTTACCCACAACTCATACGTAAGCTGTGTGTATCTTTCTTAAAACAAAAAAATATCTAGCTACGTTTGTATTTGTGCAGGCGTATTGCTCAGTTTGTCGCTGGCGTTTGTCTATTATTTTTCTCCCCCCACTCCTCTCGTTTTTCTTTTTGTTGCTTTACTTATAAAACCTTAAATGCGAAGAAGCAAATTTCTATACGTACTCGTCTCCGCAGTGTACTATACGTTCCCTATATATACACCCCCATACCGAGAAAGAAAATATAATAAAGGTCGCCCGCTGGACAGGAGCACCCCTGGCCTGCAGTAGTCTGGTGACCAATCTATAGGCGAATGCATGTATATATATATATATATATATATGTATGTGTGTATATAATTACATGTTAATTTGAGGATTTGTTTATTGTAAAACAATGTAACTATTTTGGGATAGAAAAGACGACAAATTCAATTATTTGACACGTACGTATGTTTTTATGTGTGTACATAGCGCTGGCAGAAGGGGGTGGGGGAATCAGTTTTGTTGTATCTTAAAAGAGTTTGGTGTCTTGATCCGATTCTCATATGTACAAGGAGCCGAATCAGTTCAGAGATAAGATAATTTCGGGATTGCTCTAGATAGCAGCCAGTGGGCAATGACAAACACTTGAATGCAGATTTTCGTACAGCCTGGTAAATTCCTCAAAATTCTTACTTACGGGCAACATATCAACCGGAAGTCAAGCGAATTGGGATGTATAGAAAGTTCTTTTGAGAGACTTTCAGATCCGAACTGAAACCCAAGAGTTAAGGAAAGTTGATCTGGGAGTCGATTCGACTTTGTTTGGATTTAGTAGAGGATTTATTTACTTCTGGGGATCTACGACAGATTTATTTATTCCTTTGATAAATAATTACTAACTTTGCTTGATATTTTGTTTAATTGCAGCTGGTAAAACCTGTTCCCACATCTATGGAGTTTCAATTAGACAGCGCAGAGTACTGCCAAGCCCAGCACAAATAAAAAGTAATTTCAAGAACTTTATATCATTGCCGTCTTGCAGATCGTATAAGCCGACCGTTTAAATGAATAATTCGAAATAATTTCAGGTGTTTAAACAGAATTATCAAGCCGCGATTGAGAGTGAACGTTTCCGAGAGTCTCGAGGATAGATTCTTAGTCTGTAAAGCTAAAATCAAGTTTATACAAGTTTCATTTCGAAGAGTGAACAACGAAAGATCCTTTTCTCATTAAAGTAAAGAAGAGCTACTTTAAAAACAAAATTAAGCAAACTAAATTGACAGGGACTTTTAGGACGATTCTTTTGCGAAAACCTCAAATTAAACAATTTGTTGTGATATAAAAATTGTACTTAATTATAAAAACAAAAATTAACTTATATATTTTTTCGTTTTTTCTATATATTCACAAGAATTAGTTCTCTATAACTGATTTGTAAAATATTGCTAAAGAACGCAATTTTATCTATATTCTATATCTATATATATTTATCAAAAGAAAGCCCAAACCAGCGTAAAGTTTAAAAACAATTTAATACTTTGGTTAGTTTGTTATTTGGTTAAATAATTAATGAGCTTAAACATGCGTCAAAAAGATTTGCGACCCGCTCCGGCTCTTATTGAATATAAGGGAATGAAGTTCCTAATTACCGATCGGCCAACAGACATAACAATTAATCACTATATAATGGTAAGTTGGATCTCTAAATTCCCTAACTTTATAACCAATTATAAATCTGTGTTTCTGAAATTTAAAGGAGCTTAAGAAGAACAACGTGAACACCATTGTGCGTGTCTGTGAGCCGAGTTACAACACAGACGAGCTGGAGGCCCAGGGCATCAAGGTCAAGGACTTGGCCTTTGAGGATGGCACATTTCCGCCCCAGCAAGTCGTCGACGAATGGTTCGAAGTCTTGAAAGACAAGTGAGTATGGCGGAGCCTCAATGCAAACCACGCTCAAATCATTTTACGAGTTTCGCTTTTATTTGTTTTTCAAGGGAGCTGAGAGAATTTTGAAATTACATTTTAAATTTGCTTTGTAAATTGAGTAAAGCTTTCAATCAGACTGTCAAGTGCGGATTATGTAATCTTCGGGGACCCCGAAGCTGGCTTCTTGATAATATTTCTTTTGTTTTTTTCGTACACATCTTGTTGTTTTTGATTGAACATCACGAGGACATCATAAACTATAAGCTACCTTACACAGATATTAATTTGAGAACCCCAACCTTTTCTTATATATGCTGCTAGTTTTAGAATGTCCACAAACACCAAAATATCCTTCTACAAACATAAGAGTTTTTCGTTCAGACACATCTCAAAAACCGCAATGACTACAACTAAGCGAGGCAGTTTTACAACAGCACTTATTAGAAACCATTCCGCCTCTGTTGACAGTGCCACATGTCGGTAAGCGCTGCGAAAGGCATCAATTTATAGAATTTCCTTTCCACTTCGATGCGGGGAACGGCTTTTTAGGGTCTCTAGGGGTCTTTGTGTTGGATGAGGCTTATTGATTTTGAATTTGTCTTGCAGATATCAAGAGAATCCTGAGGCATGCGTGGCTGTTCATTGTGTTGCTGGTTTAGGACGCGCCCCGGTTTTGGTTGCATTGGCGCTAATTGAATTAGGCCTTAAATACGAAGCAGCGGTGGAAATGATAAGGGAGTAAGTAGGGGAGAATTTTCTTTGATATTTAATTTGTAAATTTCGGATGTTTTTTTTAGCAAACGACGCGGAGCTATTAATGCCAAACAGTTATCATTTTTGGAGAAGTACAAACCCAAAGCCAGACTAAAGCATAAAAATGGCCACAAAAATTCATGCTGCGTGCAATAGATTTCTATACCCATTAATTCCCACCAGAAAAAGTGTTCATTTTCTTAAAAAAGGAATTAAAACAATAATCATAAAGTGGAAAATTAACCTCGATCTTTAGATGCAACAACAAGTCAACAGTTCTGTATAAAATGTATTCTTACTGTATTGCATGTATGTATAAAATCGGATCAGTCAGCCCTCAATCCAATCCATGTTATTTAAACTTTCATTCAAACAATTGAGTTTATAAGCTTTGAAATTTAATTATGTTACGTTTGCAAAAATAAAAAATAGAAAAACAAACACTGACAAAGTGATCAACTCAAAACAATATTAAGCTTTCCTATCCAAAACAAATTGTACAGGAGGTGCCACGCAGCCCAAATAAACTAAAGAACACCAAAAATATAAATACAAGCAATTCAACTTTTGGGACATTTTAAGTGCTCAATACAAAGAACTGGTAAATTTACGAACCGATTATCAGAAAAGTCCCAGAATCGTCATTTTCGAAATCTTTCCAATTCGCAATAAGCTCCATTTTTGAATGAATTCTCAAACGACATTTGTTTTAAACAGATTACAATTATTTTTTTCTCTTTTGTAAATGACCAAATGTAATATTTAAATACAGAGAATGATATGTTGGAATCGGCATAAATTGGACATGTTACAAATTGAATATGCATGCAATGCAATATAAATACACATTCACTTACGCATATGCTGGGAATTTAAATTGAGAAAATGAACAAACCTTATATAGCTTAAATCATACTTTATATAGTTAAAAAAAGAAATAAAATGCTTACAAATAACACGACACTTCGATTTGTTTCTCATTTCGTATCGTCGCTAATCCCTAAACGATTGTCGGCTGAAACAATTGTGCTTGAAATCTTCTTTTATCATCTCAAGTTGGTTCTCGATGTTGTAGAGCAAGCCACTCCCATAGGGATCCTAAGTGGCATTAAATGCTCAAGATCTTGTTGAATTTATAAGAAATTTCTCATATTTACCAAATCGGGATCTGCCATATTATAACTCGTCATAATTGAACTAAGGGAAATTATATGTATTTTAGTCTAAAGATTCTCCCAATATCTCCATACTCCATACCTGGCACACGGATGGAACTTCCTGTACAGATATTTCTGTTTTTGGTCGAGTTTTCTTAAGAGCTTTTCCAAATTCTCAACTATATTGTAGCCCAGGGAAATATCAGCTGAATAAGCAAAAACCTAACCAAAATCTTAATTAGATCTCCACGATAGTTATGGAATTTTAACTGGAGGCACATAAATCTTAAGAGAGTTCGCCGGTTTTTAACTTACAGAGGACACAACGAAAATATACGAAAATAAAACGACCAATAAAGACTTTCGATCCATTTTCTCCTCTATCGTCAAATGTATGAAAAACCTTCCCCTCGAAACAAAAAAAAGGTTTATTTCATTAAAGCGGAAAGCATCCAATTTTATGGATTTTAAGGAGAGCGGAAAGGTTAGAAAAATTTATTCAAACGACAGATAAGATTAGCGTAAAGACCTCCGCATGGGGAGTATAAAATGATCCTAAGTTTCAACGGTTTTATATTCGCTCTGTGCTCAGATAAGAGACGTAAGAATATATAGATTCTTGATCAGTTTTGGAAGAGTTTTAAGATTATTAAACTTGACTTCTCTGAAAGACAAAAACCCGCAGATTTCTTTACTCGAGCATTTGCTTTATATGAAGACGAAAGATTATAAAGATTCCAGAAATAATAATTCAATTAAAAAGTCATTTTTAAAAGGGTCTTGTGATTACTAAGCTTGAGTTTTCTAAAAGACAAGAATCCGCAGAGTTCTTCACTTGAGCATGTGAATTATACGAATATGAAATAATATATAGATTCCAGAAATAATAATATAATTAAAAAACTGAATTTATAATAGTCATTTTTAAGGATGATTTGAGATAATTAAACTTGAGTTCTGTGAAAGATAAAAACCCGCAGATTTCTATAAAATTTAATCCCATTTTGTCTTTATTTTTGTTTCTAAGTAGCCAATGAAGAAAAAATCCTATAAAACCCTTATAAAAAGTTTTTGGTGTGTTGTTCAGTTTCGAATTCTTAATGTAGAAAAAGTGAATGGGAAATTTTCCGAGACCTTTGAGTGAGTTAAAAGTAAACCTTTTATAAGGTGTGTGGCCGGCTGTTGGCTTTTAGTTTATTCACCTGTTGTTTTACTGAATAGCAGTAATAAGCGAAACAACGGCCCGACTTAATTTTAAAATACCAACAATAATTTTGCGCTGTTTTTTTCGGGGGGCATTCATTTTTACTGCCTTTCCAGCATTAATCATTTTGTGCAGCGGTGACTGGTTCTCTGGAAGGTAATTAAGTGCAATATCGTTTTAAATGTACTTAAAAAATTCCTTGGCCCGAATAAACAATTTTTGTAAGGATTTCTAAATTACTATATCAGATTTGAGACAGCTGACCATTGGGCAACATTTTTAGAAATTATGAGAATTTATGGCCTTCTGTTTGTGCTCTTGAGGGTCTAAAAATATTACAGCTTGCCACATAGAATTTTTCTAATTTTAGTTTCATATTTTACAGCCTGCCAACTAAAATTAGATTAATTATCTGTCTGTCAATCGCACCGAACTTGCCAATAATTAACAAACAAGAAGTGCACTTGCTAAATATTTAATGCACTCAATTCACACGCAGTTTGATCGAACGCATGCAGATGCTGTGAATTAGCTCTCTTGCTTTTCCTAATTACCCTTGATTGACGAGCAGGATAAGAAAGGCTTAGGCTGTTTCGTGTGCTCAATTGAGGCGCCGCAAAATGTGAGTCGCGGCTGCTACTCTGCGGCTCTAATTGACAGAATTTATGAACACGTACCCATTTTGTCGCGGCTTTAATTGGCCTGGCCGCTGATTCTGATTGCAAGAGTTATTCCAAATTCGACATCGATTCTGACGCCTGTCGGCGTTGCTTTAACCGTCGTCGTCGTCGTTGTCGTTGTTGGCGCTGTCATCGCCCACAGTGGACAATTATGTTCATCAAAATTACAAACGGGCCTTAGCGTACGTGTTCGAAATGAAGATATTGCGTTCAAAACTCCCAGGGAAACTTGTTCTATTGATTCGCTGGCTCGCCAAGTGGCTGAGGACTTCATTTAATGTTGGTTCGGTTGGGGTTTATTATAAAAATTAGAATACTCTTTCATCGACGAATACAAGTTTTGTCTTTGAAGGTAAATTCAAGGAAGTTGCAGTGACCGCAGCTCCACATTTGGCTTTGGACATTAAGGGAAGAAAAAATGTTCAATTAGCGGCACAACTAAACGTCAACATCTCGTCAACATCCTCGCCACGCCGCACATCCGGACCAGGCCGCCTCGCTCTCTCTCCTGTTTTATGCCAAAGAAATTCATCGTATGTAACTAGTGACGGTCGGCGGCGAGCGTTTGACTTGAGCAAATATGCGGAACCGAAAAGTATGACTGAAGTTGGTGTGTGCAAAGGTGGATAATGCAATTAGCGGCCACTTATCGCGTGGCCCTAATTAAATTTTGCTTAATGTACAACGCTTCCAACTTCATAGGCTATTTGATTTATAACAATAAGTTGGCTGCCTCAAAATCTAACCTCAGGGGAAAGTTTTAAAGTATTTCAGAAGCGACTGACATTTTGGACAGACAATGGATCCCCATTGTGAGCTGGCTTATGTGACACATCCATAAAATCGGTGGTATATAGATCAATTAATTAGCACCGTGGGTTTTATTTTATGCCCTGTGCCGTTGATTGTAGAAAAGTGAATCGTCAACTTGTGCAATTGTGTATTGAATATGTCAACAGCCGAGCTTAGCGACCATAAAACTGCCGTCAATTGACGGCTTCTGCGGTTCAGGGTAAATTTAATTTACCCTCAGCTTCGGGAATTATAGAAAAAGTCGCTTTACATTTTTTTATTGGCCAGCTTTAAGATCAGAAACAATGGTTTATGGCTTTCGCCTGAGATTGCAATTAACACTCCGAAAATTCATTTACTTTTTTATACCATTTACCCCTTATGGGTAAATTTACATGGCTTCGGTAACTGTGAGCAATATTCTCCCCTCCGCCTTTGATTTATAAACTAAGGCGACATAGAAATTCGCCCACCTGTTCTTCAAAAGAAGCGGGGCCAAATGCTGGGGGTACAAAAAAACATTGCGGGGACTAATTTACCCTTAAGGGTAAATTTAGATTGTTTCGGTAACTGCGGGTAATATTCTCCTCTCCGCCTTTGATTTATAAACTAAGGCGACATAGAAATTCGCCCACCTGTTCTTCAAAGAAACAGACGACAACTACGGGCCGGAACAGGTGCCTGATGCTGGGGGTAAAAAAAAAGAATTGCGGGGACTAATTACCCATTCGCTGTAAAGAGCTCTTGGCCAACCTTTGGCGGGCCTTACACACATTAAATAAACTTAATTGTTTTATTGAAAATGCAAGAACTGCTCGGACCGCCGGCAAAATGGGACGCCGCCTCTATTTGAAGCCTGACCGGCGGCCAGCGGTATTTTGTCTCCCGAGCCCATGTGCCGAGGGTTAAGACACCCAACATAACGAGGGCAACTGAATGTGAGCTAGCTAAAGAGCGGTAAAAAAAATTAAATCACTGTCACAGCTTCCAACATTTTTTTGGGTCTTTAGCTGCGTAACTTTCGTGTTTTTTTTTTTCAGCGGGGCTTTAATTGTTTCTTGCTAAAAACATTGTATTCCAGTGTCCCTCGCGTGTATTACCTATTAAAAAGCCGCCGCAGGCATACCCAGAAGCGTTTTTAATTAAAACCGTTGCTGCAGTACTCTCGCAACTATTCAAGTATATAAGTAAGTATAAATATATTGTGTGCTGTTTATTCTACTGAGCGAGCGCACACCCCAAATCCCCGGCTAAACTATGTTTGGTTTGTGCTGTCATAAACTCTCTCTTTTTTTATCACGGCTTGATTGTAATTATGGTCATTTGTGGTATTTTGCCTCAAATGCATTAACTGCGGACAATTTTCTTTTTATAACTCTAAAAGAGTTGTAATAAAAAAAGGAAGTGCAGCGGAACCCAAAGAATACAAATGGTTCTTCCTTAATTTCGGTGTGACTTTTTTTATCATTTAGAAAAATCTTTTGACGTGATAATCTTCCATAAAAATCCTCAAGAAATCTTAGGTTTAAAATACAAAATTAAGGAATTATTAAACGGAAATAAACTCTTGGGGATAATGGGCTATAAAATCACAGGCTATGTAATTATTTTTAAAGGCTCTTTAGGAAGAACTTGACACTTTTAATTTTTATCAAAAGACTCTAAACTGTCCTCTGGAAACAGTGGCAGGAAATGACTGAAAAAAGGTTTCCTGGCTCTCTGATAGTTTCAATTTAAAAATGCAATTTTATAAAATATAGATAAAAAGTATACTTTCCAGATTTCTTAACAGACTCTTTGGAGGTTTGGCGGTTCTATGAATTCGTTTTCTTTGCGGCGACTTCAAATAAACGAAGATCAACCACCGCCCGCTCGGTTGGGAGATTTACTGCCTTAAATGTTATCCAACACCTATTTCGTGGCTTTATGAGAGTGACCCCATCTGTCACATCGTTAAAATTGATTAATTTTCGTCTAGTGAGTAGGCTAGTTAAGGTCCGAAAAATTCCGCTTACCTTCAGTGATGTGCAGGCGAACCGCGCCAAAAAAACATCAAAAAATCGGATGCCCACTCAAATTTAGACAGCCATTAAAAAAATATATTGCACAAATAAATTCTTTAATACATATATAATGGGGGGAGCACAAAACCCTCGCTAATGCGAATACTCAAGACCCTTGAAAATATCTTTAAGCTATTTTAAAGATCTGGCTAAAAACTTCCTCCAAGAATTTGGGAAATGACGGATGGCACAAATCCCAACGGATTTAAATAAAGGAAAACTGTAGTTTTAATTTGAGTTTTAGGGTTTAGTGATCTAAAAATGATCTATGCTCTTGAAATGCGAAAGAGCGGTTGGCTAGAAAGTAAGCCAAACTTGAAAGCCGGAGCCGAACATGCGCTGACATAAAATAGCTTTACTGGTGGCAGTGCTGCTGATTCAGGCCCGATAACATATACATTTACGATCCGACAAAATGAAAGAGTTAAAGGCTCAGAAGTGTGATAAATCTCTGAAGCCGAGGCCACCCCAGAAACCACAAAGAAGAAAGCAGGTGGGGCCCATCGTCTGAGCGGAAAATTAATAGGGTGCGCTGGAAATCATCGCCGATGAAGAAACACAAGTGAGAGAGCCACCAGAACTCCCATAAAGCAACGCGGTCCCCAAACGCGCGATAGGTATCAGCTTACATTTGAAGTCCGGGTCCCCAGAGCCTGAGTCTTCGTCTTCGATGAATGCGCTGGCTGGCTGGCCGGGCTCCGTATGACGGTAGTATGTGAAAATTTGTCAAGATGTCAACGGGTAAAACATTGTTTTTGGCCTCTCTCTGGTCTGTGGCTTACCCACGTAGCTTTTGTAAAACAAACCATTAGCAGTTAATAAACATTAGTCATGCGACATAAAATTAAAACAAACATAGCGCTGCCAACGAGCTGTGGGACGGGGACCAGTAGATGACCGAGAGATTAAGTGAGTGTAATTAAAAGTTAAGGTTTCTTTTGCGCACCAACTCCTTGTATATGTAAATGATTGAGGAATTCCACGAATACGCAATCCGAAAATAATGTTTAACAAGTCTTTATATGATAGCCCAGCCGGCCAGCACACAAACCAGGGCACTCTGACTTATTGGACCAAACGGCCACGCTTCTATGAAATTATGTTCGAATTCTCATATCAATTTATTAAAGAGGTCTAAGGCTTTCCAAGAACAGCTGTAGGTAAAGGTAAGAGAAGGGAAATAAAGAATATAATCTGTGGGAATTTGTTTCAATTATTTAAAAAATTGATCGATTGAAGGATCGCATAAAAAGGCGAACGAAAATTGACAGAAAAATGGGAAAAAGTAGTGGCTAGCGATGGGAATTACTTTGAATAATCCATTTGGGATAAATATTTTTCTATAAATCCTTAAAGTTAAAAAAAAAACCTTTTCAACTAATTCCAAGTCCTTCTAATTGTGCTGGATTCCTTTTGGCTTTCCAAAGAAAGGGGAATAAAGAATCTAATCTGTGGGAATTTGCTTCAATTGTAATAATATCCATCCGGATTTTTAAAGAAAAATATCTTCTAATTCTGCTGGGTTCCTTTTGGCTTTCCAAAGAAAGGGAAATAAAGAATCTGTTCTGTGGGAATTTGCTTCGATTATTATAATATTTATCCTCAAATATTTTCTAATTGTGCTGGGTTCTTTTTGGTTATTCTGTTAAAGATCTCTGGTTATTTTACTATCCTCAAAGTAAATGGAGCAATTTATTTAAATTACCTCGAATTGGTTTGAGTCTAAAGAAGATTTTTACTGGGTAGCCAAATAGATAAAGATAAGAAAAGGGAGCAGAGTTTCTAATCTGAGGGAATCGGCTTCAATTATTATAATATTCATCCAGATTCTTAAAAGCAAATATCTTCTAATTCTGCTGGGAATTTTCATCATTCGTTAAGAGTTCCTTTTGTGGTCTGTTAGAGATCTCTGAACTTAAAACAATTTATTTAAATTACCCCGAATTAGGTCGAGTCTAAAGAAGCTGTTTCTGGGTAGACAAAGTCCATTTCTATTATCGATCGGTTGGCTGTTTAGAGTTTCTTTAATGAGTTTACTTTGAAGAGTAGTTACCAAAATGTCGGTACTTAAGTTTACCAATTTCACGAAAGCCTTAAAGACTGACGGAAGACCGAGAGACGGCGGAATTATTCACGGAATCAGCTGGGAGGGACCACAGGCAGCGTCAGAAGTGCCCAGGTGTGTATCACCGCCAAGATTCACACATACCGAGATGAGAGAGCAACTGCAGCGCACAAACAACGAAATACATTTTAAAAGTTTAACGATGCACACATTTTATTACTGTAATTAATTACAAAAACAACGGCGAGAAAGAAATCTTAGTCACTTATCTGCGATCTGTTTGCCTTAAGTGTACGCGCACTTTTATATACAGATCTCCCCATACAAACCGACACTCCGAGACCCATGAACATATACCCACATAAAGGGAGAGAAGGGAGCATGTGAAAGCAAGAGAAACAATGCGTCCAAAGAGACAAGAAGGATAGGATGAGCGTTACGAACGCGGAACCAGGCGATGCTCTCTTGATAAACGTTATGATAGATGCGACGGGCAAATTGCTACTAGTTAGGATCTGGGCAGCAGGTACAGCGGGAGCCGAGCAATTGGGTACGAGACAGACTGTCTCAGCGGATGATTTCGATCTCGCAGAGCGAGTGACGACGGGCCAGACCAGTTTTTTAACCAATTAAATTGACCGAGGCCAGAGAGCTCCACGCTTGTTTTAATCTCAGCCCGGCCAAGACGCCTGTTAGGGCTTTGCGGGCCGCCTAAAGTCACATTTTCAGTTTCGCCGGGCAACGCGACAGTTAAGCGCGGCTCACTCGCGTCTCCAAATCGAACGCTTTGTCTTTCGTCTATGAGTGATTCAAGAATGGGTTTCAAGCACGCCTTGTTGCGGAGCAGCTACGAGTTCGCGCCGGCGCTCACCGCCTCCAGTTCGGCCTCGGCCAATGCGGCGCCTGCTCAGCCCCAAAACACGGACTTCAGCATCAGCCGCATCCTCGGCAAGCGCCAGGATCAAACTTCACCCGCCCCAGCTGCTGGGATTTTGGATCTCTCGAAAACCCGCACCAGTGAGGTTCCTCAATTCCCCGCGCCCGCAGCCTCCACCTGCCCACCCGCCTCGTATCCCATCCTGGCCATGGCCAACGCCACCCGCTACTACGCCCAGTATTTCCCGCATCTTCTGCCGGCCTACGCGGCCGCAGCTGCCTCCAGCCTGAGCCTGCCGCCCTTTGCGCCTTTCCCGCGGCAGCCCTACTTCCTGCCCTACGTTCTGAATGCCACCAGCTCCGGGCGGCCGAAGGCCGAGAGCTTGGCTCCCAGTGCCTTGTGCACGCAGCCTGGCTGCCTCGAGTGCCTGGGCAGCTACAAAATGTTTGCCAGGCCCAAGCTGGACAATCTGCCTCCCTTGCCATCGGCGGGCAGTTCAGGACATGCTGGCCGGGATTTGATGCTGAAGACCAGCACGACCAAGTTTGCCCTGACGACGGTGACTAATTTGAATACCGACAAAATCGTCGGTGGCCATGCATTTGTACCCACACAATCTTCAACGATGGTGGCTTCGTCGAATATTGAAACCATTTCCACGGCCATCAGCATTGACAGTCCCGCAATCGAGGAGATCAGCTACAAGTGCCGCACCTGCGAAAAGGTCTTCGGCTGCTCGGATACTCTGCAGGTGAATATTCAAATATTTGCATACTCAAATTCGCACGA